>ML799136.1:283375-321714 GCA_009831015.1 Picea engelmannii | reverse complement strand
GTCACATATCAGTTAGCTCTGCCTAGTCAGTCAAAGCTACATCCTGTTTTTCATGTTTCATGCTTGAAGAAGGTGATTGGAACCAGGTGCCAAATTCAAACCAACCTTCCAGATTTAGCTGAAGAAGGATCCATTTGGCTACAGCCAGAAGCAGTTTTGGACTAGCGTGAGCGTCGCCTGTGTCAGAGAACCATCAAGGAAGTGCTAGTACAGTGGAAAGATATGACTCCAGCAGATGCCACTTGGGAACCAGCTACCATTCTGCAGCAGTTTCCACATCTCAAGCCTTAAGGACAAGGTTGTTTTTAAGGGGGCGGACATGTTAAGGTCCTAACCCGCACATAGGTAGATCAATGTATTCGGATATAATAAAGGTCAATATTAATAAGACCTTTCAATAAAATAGAATAAGGCGGATGTAAGAAGACCTAATAGAAGCTTCCGCTTCTAGAAGGATCTTCCTCTAGATGCTTCTCTTAATAGACATATTTAGTATAAATAAGGGCAGAGGGTATGTGAACCCTAGCTTGGATATTATTGTAACAGAGCATTGCTCGACTGGAGGTTTCCCCCTCGAAGAGGCCTGTGAACATTTCTATTTGAATCAAAGTGATGTTTCTGTTGCTATTTCGTATATCATTTCTGTGTATTGTGAAGATTATGCTGGATATTTTGCTGTTATTCTGTCATTTCTAGCATTTCATTTCTGTTATGCATATTTTATATATTTGGTATCTTGTAGCCTCTACATCAGGGTTCTAATAGTCAACCAAGGCCTTCAGTAGCCTAGGTTGTGCCCACATGAAAGGATAGTAGAATTTTTTTATCAAACCACATTGCATTAATGCGGCAAGAGCATTAGGATCATCTTTGACCAAAATATCAATGTCCTCATTCTCCCTTTCTCTCCAGTGAACATACATCCTGCAGTTTACAAGTTTTGGAGAGATTAGCTCTTGCATTTTTGTTTATTTTTTCCACATCTTAGAGGGTACACACGGGTTGTAATGCACACAGTCACGTGTGCACACGTGCAATATTTCCTCTACACACGTGCACACTCATGCTGTCCTAAGACAACCCGCGTATACGTAGGGCTGACCTTTTTAAAGGTCAATGCCCCCTCAAAAAACAAAAATAAATGCTTAAAGACATATTGAAATGCAAGGGGGGTTAGTATGTACTTACTTGGTCCAAGCAAAAGTTCGTTTCGTCCATTGAAGCTCCCGAAATCAATTCTTTTCACAAAGGGGTATTTTTGGATTTTAGTCAATTTCTCAATTTACAATAGTGATAATGAGCCGCCAGCTTCTATTTATAGAATTTTTTGCCACTTTTTGTGAATTTTTGGACCTTTTTGTCATCTTTTCTAAATTAAAAATCATTTAGTATGGTTTAGGAGTTTTCTATGGATTGTTATGATAATTGTTACTTTGGGTTTTGAGAAACGTTTTGGAGATTTGGGTTTTTTTAAAAGGTCCTTTGGTAAAAAGTCATTTTTGTTTTCAACTTGTTGCATTTAAGTTAGGATTCCGCCTCTACTTTCTACATCTCGTTGTCTTTATCACTACGCCATAGGATCGATCCCACCGATTTGTGACACAGAACCATCATTGCTTCTTTAGAAGTGTCGTATTTTAGTGGTATATCCTACCTTAACATGGATGCCCTAGGTAGATCCTGGTCACATTTCGGTGTCCATGCTGTCACTAATGAATATAGGCTTGGGATTCCTTATTATTTTATCCTGATTATGAGTTTGAGCCTCATTTTTCATGATGCATTATCACTCTTGATCTCACCCTTGGGACTCCCAGAACATAATGGGTATTCTTTTAATCCCTTTTTAGGCCCTCTAAAAATGAAAATATTTCCGAGTGATCTTGTGGTCTTTCATGCTCGCTAAAATGAAATTTGAAGTCACGTCTATCCGGCGGTAGTTTACCACTTTTTCAGTCTGGATGGTCAACTATACGAGTAAAGGTATACTCTAAGAGCTTCGGTTCCCTAGAAGAGTATTCTCATGTATGATTTTAACCCTTTTTCGGGCCCGAGGGACTAAATTTACGAAAAAGGAACCCCGACGGAGTCCATAGTTAAGATCTTTTAAGACTCCCTAAAATTGAAAAGACCGTTGAGTGACCTTATTCTTTCACACTCGTTAAATTGGTCCAGAAGAACATTCCTGATGGAGTCCACAATTAAGATTTTTTCAGACTCCTTAAAAATGAAAAAATTGCTGAGTGATCTTGTCTTTATCACACTCGTTAAAATGGTTTTGAATACACGTCTTTTCGGTGCTAATTTACCTCTTTTTTGAATCGACTAGACTATATTCAAAAAAGGGACCCCCAACAGAGTCTCATTTTACGCTTTTTCAGACTCTCTAAATATGAAAAACCACTGATCTTACCTTCTCTGGGCTCGTTAAAATTACATCGAAGGACATTACCATTGTGTGTCTAATTAATCGTGTTTTCATACCTACGTCTTTGGCCTAATTATGGATCCATATTGCTCTCAACCGAACCATATGAAGCATGTCTTATACGCAACCCCTGTAGCACTTTGCCTCTGCGTCTTGACACCTTTGGCCCCTTGAGGATTTTTCCCGAGTGTCCTTTTCCTGCATATGTCCCTTTTCCCTGAGCATCCCTGTGTTCCGTGTGCTTGGAACTAGTATGTTTGTGACACTCGATCCTCCTTTGTAACGTAGCATTCTTTTATTCTTTTCCAAGTTTTTTAAAAATTATTGAAAAAGACAAAAAAAACAAAAATACCCTAAAAAGAGGAAGGGAAAAGCATTTTATTTTTATTGCCAGCATAATGAGTCACCCTTAGAGAAAGCACATCCTTTCGTTTGTTCGTCAATACCTAGGATTTAATATGAACTTATGAATCTATTCTCGTTACATAGAGCTGTGTCCTCCTCCATTTGGTTATTCTTCCAAACATATGGAGAGTTTGCGGTGCCTCCTACATCGTAAAATTATGTCAAAATATCATGTTGCCTGAGTCTCATCTCTTTCTATGCTATTGTCTAAGGGAAGTTATTACCATGCTTGAGTCACCCCACTCTGCAGATTGTCTCTTACCCTCATGCTCGGTCATCCCAAAATCCCAATCAAGTCTTTGTTCGAAATCCATGAAGCCCTCAATCTGATCATCAAAATCCTCTAGTCCATTCCTGACAAGCCATCGAAGACCTCTGGGTAGTGAAGTCGTACACTCATATTACACTCCTACCAAAGTTGTGAATATTTTGAAGTTGTTTCTCGAGCTCCGAAGGCCTCATCTCTAGCCATCAGACCTTAGTCGCTTCTTGAAGATGGATACTATACATGTATATATTTTTTATTTCGAGATATATATTCGCTATGTATTGCTCACGGCTACACTTTATATAGTTATATGACATGGATATACAATGTATTTGATTGGTAGCCATGATTTTATTTCATTTTGAGCATGGGTATGCCCACCTTAGTGAGACAATTTTTATTTTGCAAATGGCACCTCCTGAATTTTGGTTCCTGGGCTCACTTGTTTGGTACGTTGGTGAAGATTGATAATGTATTTCGACCATCAGATTCTCTTTTGACCTCACACATTAGGGGGCATTTGTTATAACCCTAAATTGCACCAGACATGCTTACCTGGCATGGGGCCATCTCATTTGACTTAGTTTCCAAGACACTACTGAACAACTTCTTAAAAAACACTCTTTTTGAAAGCATACGTGCCCTACTCCACTACTGCACGTGTGTGTACATTGGCTGACCGACTACAACCTGCGTATACCTAAAAAACATGAAAAAATGGAAATTTTCATAAGGAACACACAGTTTTTGGTAAGTTAACTAAACCGACTAACCATCCATAGTCGATCACTCGACCAAATACCTAGCCCTTTCTAGCCTATAAAATAAGGGGTAGGGGTCCCATTTGGAAAGAGGAAAATCATAGCAAAGAAACTATACCCGATTTAGTATTCCCCTTGCCCCAACCATTTGCAACTATTGTGTGAAGAGAAGCATATACATAAGTAGTTGGAGCACAGTTGAAGAGGAGCCCAGAACCAGATTTGAGGAGCAGTGGCCGATCTCACTATTGTAAGGTTACTCTTGTGAGATTAATAAAAGAAGTACTTTTCCCGTCCCTCCATATGAGATATTCCATATTTAAATTTGATTATATTTTGATAGAATCTCTAACCCATTAGTTTATAGATCATATGCAAGTGGAGTTCTTTGTTTGTCTTTTGTGAATGCAGTTCAGCGTTGGGAGGAGAGTTGCAGTCAAGGAGCAACCAAGCGTTAAAGGGATCGACATCAAACATGGAAACTAAGGTACAATAACTTGATCTCTTTAACCTTGAATTTGCATATGAATAATGGGGTTTATGATTGGTATGTTGGTAGAAAGTAGTAGACTTTAGGTCATTTCTGCATGCATGATAAAACCCGTAATTCTAGTCCGTAGGAGGGATTTCCCACCCACAACACTCCTCCCCCATACACTCACTCCCCTATAGTAACATGGAGTCATTCTGACAACAACGTTACTTCTAAAACAATAACTACCTCGAACAAAAATCCCCAGATTCCCGTTGAGCTAGTAACACCAAACCCTCAAGGGTCCGACATACAAGAAATTGTTTGTCAGTCACTTTTAAGGACAAACAGTGCTTTGGCCCATATCAGAAAACCTGGTAGGACACTGAATCAACCCTTACATTTATCCGATATCAGAGAACAACTTGAAGGAACTGGTATGCTTTTAAACCCTCTAGGAGACGATACTATCAATCCTACCAATACACCTACTCTTGGAGCCAGAGGATCTGGTATTCCACCTTCCCCACCTCATTCATCTCCATCCTCTTCAGGAGAAGAGTCATCTGACGAAGGTAGTTCATCATCTAAACCATATCAGCCTTGAACACCACATACACCCATGGAAAACCAAAACAATCTCGCCAGACCATCGCTCGATCAAGATGCTGTGGTTGTAGCTGGACCCCAACACCCTTTACCAAAACACCTGGAGAAATGGTTACCTAAGTTCGATCCAGATTCTAAGAAAATCACCAAGGATCATATAAATAAATTCAAGCTAGCCATTAGGCTCTAAAGTGTAGAACATGAAGATGTAGTATGTAGACTTTTTCCTTACACGTTTGAGGGCAACACCTCTACATGGTATTTCGCCCAACAAAATCACACCATTGTATCTTGGGACAGATTCAAAACCTGCTTCCTAGAGAAGTTCAGAGATGATAAATCTCCTGAAGTCTTAGTTATGGAACTTTCTAGTTTAAAGATGAACCCTAAGGATAAAGTAAAATATTTTAACCAAAGGTTCCTCACGTTAAAAAATCAAATTCCCACTGATTCAATGCTTGTGGAAATCCTTATTGTGGCATATTACACTAAATCTCGCATAATAATATAGCAATTTGGGTTAAAAGGTCTAAGAAGTCCACGTTACTGGAAGCCTTCGAGGAGGCAAGCCAAATTGAAAAAGATATCTTGAGATTGAAAGATAATATCAGTAGTGAGGCAGAAATAACCCCTTCTTCTAGGAAGAAAATAGAAATTCTTACTAGGCCTCCCCAAACCAAAACCCAATCAGAAACTGCAAACTTAGAAAGTTTGGAAAAGGTTGTCCAAAAGTTATAGAATCAAGTCGTAGACTTGAAGAGATCGGTCAAAGAAGAATCCTTAAGAAAAGGGATTTTTAAACCTCCTTTTAGGAGGCCTTTCCCCCCCAACCGACCAAATCCAACCCCTGAAGGTCTAAATTTTGAAATCTTACAATACGCTCTGCAAACTATCCTTGAATCACATGTTAACTTGGCCCCTTCTGAAAGTTCAGAAGACATAGTCGAAGAAGGAATACTTGAAGAAGAGGAGTCATCTCTCAATATCTTCGGACATTTCGCCAACAATATTTTTCAAGAAAACTTTGAAATTGTCCACCCTTACAACACCAGAAGAAAAACACAGAGTAAACCCTCTTCCGAAATGAGTAATAATGTGCCCCTGAAACAATTGAAATAAGTTGAAACAAAACAGAATTTAGTAGGCCCAATTTTAGAGTATGATTTGATTGAGGACCTAAAAAAAAACACGGCTAATATTTCTGTTTACAAGCTTTTGAAATTCCCTCTTCTTCTGCAGAAAATGCTTCAGAACATCGCAAAAAATAGTAAAAACAACAATCTGAACAACAAGAAAATTGCAGAAATTAGTTCTAAAACAACTCAAAAGATACCTGCTAAAATGACACCTAAATCCCCAGATAAAAGGGATCTCACTGAAAAAAATGTATCAAATGTAGATAAAGTAATTTCAGGGACAATGGCTAAAAATCAACAGAATTCTGTTGTTAATACTTGCAAAAATGTCCCACCTTTCTTGTTAACTTTTGAAAATTTCAATAGAAATGTACATAATTGCATGGTAGATTTCGGCGCATCATCAAATGTGATGCCGTTGTCTGTTTGCAAAAAAGTTAAAGCAGAAGTTCATCCTTCCAGTCTTAAAATCATTCAGCTCGATCGAACAAACATTAAGGTAATTAATGAACTAAAGAATGTGATCGTTAGGTTATCTTCTAATCCTAAGATTCACCAGATTATTGACATCATTGTTGTTGACATTCCCAAAGTTTATGGTTTATTTTTTGAGCAGGGATTGGTCCGAGAAACTACATGGTTACTTTGCAACAGATTGGTCGCATTTATGGCTCCCAGAAAATGGACAACCAAACAAAATCAGGATTAACCATGAACATTATCTCAAACACACCGTGACGGATTTGAATGATGCAAATGAACCATTTATTGCATCCACTAATTCACTTGAAATGCAGGGAATGGACACCTTCTTTGGTAATTTCATTGCCGAAACTTCCCCCATTACCGATCCAGAGAAACAATCAGAACTCGTGACTTGTACTCAGTCGCCAGCTTTGCCCAATGTGCCAAACACAGCCAACGAAGCTCAGATATGGTTGCTTTACTTCGATGGATCCAAATCCAAAGAAGGAGTCGGTGGAGGATTTGTACTCATTGACCCTGCAGGTAATAATACTCTCATTGGTTGTCAATTGGAGTTCGAGTGCACTAACAACACCGCCGAGCATGAGGCACTTTTGCAAGGACTCAAGAAAGTTGTAGATATGAATGTAAGGAACTTAATGGTTTTCAATGAATTTGAAATTTTGGTCAGGCAGGTAAGAAATTCCATACATTTCCTATCACCACATCTGAAAAGTTACCAAACTGAGGTATGGAATCTAATGCACAATTTTTCAGCATTTAATATATATTCCATTCCTAGATTAAATAATTCAGAAGCAGATTTGTTAGCTAATGTCACTTCTAAACTTTTTCCCACAGAAAGTCTTTCTCCAAATGCATTTTCAATTGAATTATTGTTTAGGCCATCAATCCTGGATAACATCACCAATTGGAGAATCTTCGATGATGACCAACAAATCATCAACTTCTTGCATATGGAGGACACTTTCCAAGGTGAAATTATTGATGAAGGCACTCATGATGAAAACCTCCGCAACTACTCGGTAATATCAGATTCTAGATCTACCGAATTGGCATCTAATCTGGTAAACTCTATTCCTAAATCCATGGTAAGACTAGAAATGTTTTATGACTTGCATGATAAGTTTAGAGGGTTAGTAAATTGTAAAATGAATAGCTCTTCGCTAGTTTATGAAACAATCAACTTAGGGAGTAAAGAAAATCCCCAAAACATTTGTTGCACCTCTTTTGTCACATAAATGAGAAAAATAAGGGTGCTTACAACCCCTGTTTCACCTCTTTTGTCACCTAAATGAGAGAAATAAGGGTGCTTACAAGCCCAGTTGGGTCATCTAGGCAAGACAACAGTAGAGGAAAGAGTTAGAAGTGTAAAGCATAAAAGATAAGCAAAGAATTAAACTAAGAAGGATAAAAGAAATTAAACTAGAGTGCATAAGGACATTAGAACAATAAATAAACAAGGTTCATGCCACCAATGGAAAGGATTGTATTAGTGGAAATAAAACACCAAAGAGAAAGGGAGACTTTGCGTCCCCTCTTCCTCCAAGGGAGGGCTATTGGACCCCCAAATATTGAGCTCTTCTTACAAATAAGGAACTAAAATGAAATGGTGAAGAGAATCCAAAGCACATTCAATCTAGAGGTGATATGAATGGCTAACGGAAATGATGCTAGCATGCTCTTGATGAGGAAAGAGGATCCTCCAAGAGAATATCAACAACATAAAAATGCAAATGAATTCCTTGAAAATGTAGTGCACCCATGGCCTCTTTTTATAGCATAACTTTGAGGCATTATTCAACTAGATTTTAGTGTGAACAAGGGGCCAATTAGGGCACCCTTAGGTCTTTGACCATCCACCCAGTCAGATTCAGCCGATATTTGGATGTCAAATCGACTTGGAAGCTGAAAGAGAAGTGGGTGGGAGGCTGACCAATATCATAAATGCACCGTTTTGAGGGATGCACAGTTCTTTGCGTCCACAGTCATGCATTGTGCACATTTTCACATTTTCCTGCATTTCTGAATGGTGCATGTGCACATGCTCCTTATGTAGTCTTAGCACGTGTTGATTTTATTGCTGATTGTATAGTTTTGGGCCTTTTGGGAATGCATTTTTGTTCCATGGGTGAACTAATAATTGTTTGAATATTCTGGATTCCTGTAACCATTTGCGGACAAAATTTCAGTGATAATAGATGCCCCCTGATGGATGAGGTTAGGAGCATACGTATAGCTAAAATTCATCAATGTTTCTTCTACTAAGAGTACTTGTGTAAGAAAGAGTGATGTGGGGAGTGTCAAGAGTGATCCATTGGAAGGATAGGGGAACTTGTAGGACCCAATCCTTTCCCAAGGTGTGGGAGAAAAAATAAAACTGTGTACAAATGTGCAGGGCATGCCCCATGCTCATGTCATGTAACTCAAAAAGATGTAATACAATAACTGAAGCTATGTTGTGGATGTAGATCACTACAGTGCCCTCTGGGGTGGTTTGATAATAACAGAGGACAATTCTGATGGTGAAAAAAACTCTGAAAAAAGGGTAAGGACACCTCTGAGAAGTGTCAATAATGTGCAGACAATGATAGTCTATCAAATTTCAGAGGTCTTCAGTTTAGATAAAACAATTGCAATAGTCACAAAGTAAGACCCACCGTAACATGAGATAGTGTTGAAGTCGAATGTTATGGGGGTCAACGACAACAGAGAACAATGTTGGTTTTCCGTGTGTTGTCTGAGGCTCTTCATTGTAAAGGTAATGAGAGTCAAGATACTGTCACCCTTCTGGAAACCGTGCTGATGTCGACAGAAAGGGAGATGCGACTCCAAGAAGCAAAGAGATTTCTAAAATTCAGTGGATGAGATCAAGAACTGATGAGGTATGTTGTTCCAGAGTCTGTACTTAAGGCTTAGAAGTACAGTTTCTAGACATACGAAAGTGAGTAAGGGGTAGAGAAGGAAGAAATGTCAACCTTCGGCAAGGGAAGCTAGGGTCGATTTCTAGGTTGTTTTCTAGCTTCCAACTGTTCCTAGATGTTTATGTCTCTTTCAATCGCTGCCCATGAATGTTCCAGTTCCACCTGGGTAGTGGCTATTTTAATAATAGAATAAAAAAGATTCAAGGCAATATGTGTTTGATCTGATATTTTGGGTTGGATATTAGGTTGTCTTGTCATAGGGACAGTCATGGAGGAACATAATGATAATAACATCTCAATACTTTTTTAGATGTTGTTTCGATTTCGGTCGTATAAAGGAGAGTTTATAGCTTCAGTAGTGAAAACAGGGTGCAAACCAAAGGCCCTTTCCTATAACTGAGTTATACTTTAACAAATATGTATGAGGTGTGAGAAAACATTAAGTTGTCTATCATGTAAGGATCCTATCAAGGGAGAATCTTACCTATAAACAAAAGAAGAAAAAGGTAAAGAAATAACCCGATGAAGCATAAAATATATATAGAAATCTAAAATGCTCACTGGTCTTATACCTGCTTATAGTCGGTACAGAGGAAAAATGGTAAACAATATAGAAAACTAAAATTTATTCACTATAGTAGAGGTTGTACTAAGTTATAGCAAAGAATTCATTAGATATATATATATATATATGAAATGAAATAAAATATGAAATACAAGGAAACAAACTCATAACACAGTCGTGACAAAATTGGGAATCTTCGGATTTTCTTTGTATTAACTCTCGAGGGAGAAAAATCTCTATTACAATCGATCCAAAAAGGTCCAGCCTTTGTTCCTTCCTTCTATTGTATATTTATACAGATTTACACATGATGGAATCTCAATCGTTCCAGGCTTTTCAGTTACAACAAGAAGGAGATCAATCATTTCATTTCTTTATCTTTGTCTTTATTTGACACCAGAAGCCTGCCCCTTTGCATGCTCTGTACAACTGACACATTTTTCCACCAGTCGAGATATCAACCTAGAAGCTTCCGCTTGACAATTGGCCTAAAAAATATAACAATCTCTGACTAATTGTGGTAACCTTTCTTCCATCTATCGGTCTAGGGTGTCGATAGTGCACAATCGCACACTTGGCTTAATAATCCATTTATCTATTTGAACTATGTCTGCCAGAGTTACTCGTGAGATTTCAGCTGAATCTCTTTCTTCTTTCTCATTTATATCAAGCAAGAATTTCACTATATTCATTTGGTTCAGTGTCTCAACATTGCTCTCACTATCAATGCCTAACAGATCTCCATCTATAGAACCAAATGCCTCTTCCCAGGATTTCCTTATCCTCTTGGCTTGCAATTTTCCTTCTGATATGCTGCGTTCCCATTCTTTCAACAAAATATTACCTCGGGTCTGTTCCGAAATGGAAAACTCAAAACTATTTGTCGATTCCCTATTTGTTGTAGATATTACAACCTCTTGAAATGCGACCCAAGATGCTCCAGCTTCTCTCTCTCTGACAGATAAGTTTTCCAATACTTGATCAACAAGCAGGCAGTTGTCTCTAATCATCTTTACCTTGGAAACTAAACTTCGTTGGGCTGCAGAAACTCTTCTCCAAATCTCCATAGACTAGGACTGGAATATCCTAATATTTATAAATTGTCTTTCGGTGAACTCTAATCTAACCTGTAGCTGCTTAATCAAGTCTCTTTGCTGGCCTACCTGTATTTGACTGGTTTGAGCTAGCAACTCTGCTTGTTCGAGCTTAGCTTTGAGCAGCTCAATTTCCTTTTTGTCGGCCATTCTTTCTTGTTCTATTCCTATGTTTGCCTGGTCCTTGGCAGCTTCCTATGTTGTGGCTAGCTTAGCTTCTAAGGTTTTGATGAGGTGATTTTTTCGCTTCAGCCGATTTTGCAAAACCCCGACTGAAAATTGGTTTTCCATAGAAAACGTCCCTAATGTCCTGACTATTTATGTCACAAACTCTTCTTTCTTCATATCTTTCTCGTCGGTCAACACCTTAAATTTCTTGTCCATTGATCCTTCTTCTTGATAGAATTCTCTTTTTACCACAATTTTTCTCTTTTTATCAAAAAATAACTCATTTGGAGGGAGCTCTTCCATCTTTATAGGTCTCAATTCTTCATTGAAAATCCACCTCGCATCTATGTTCCCTTGAGTTGACTGTAAGAGAGTAATGGAGGTGATGGGATATCCGATTTTCTTAGCTGATTGACCTGGAGTGGCAACTGGAGTCTTCTTTTTCGGTGGATCAGGAGTTTTCATTTCTGGTTTCGGGCTCCTAGTTTTCTCTTCCCTGTCCTGATGTTCTTCTTGTTTGGGTGCTGAATATTTTGAACCTTCGGCTTCTTTTTGCTGCACCTCTGATGTTATTGGATTCTCACCCTGCAATACTGGGGGAAGACAACTCTTCCGATGCTCTTGGAATTTTAAAACATTGGCCCTTTCTTCAGGTGCTAGGGCTTGTATCCGAGCCAAAACCTCGGCATAATATCTCGTGCCTCGAAAAATTTCATTCGAGGGTGAATTTTCATGCTCAAACCTTTTAAGCCCACAATTGGCTAAGTGGTTACTTACGATCCTATGTGGATCGTGCTTCTTGAATTCGACATGAACCAATTTCAGGTCTTTCAGGGCTGCTGCCTCAGCTTTAGCATGCCTGAAATCTAAAAAAGAATAGGAATTCAAATGAATAGGAAAAGGTGGCCATACCTTCTTAGAATACCCCTTAAGTTCCTTACTTGCACCACCGATTACGGTTTTCCTGGCAATCTCATGAAAAGCCAGCCTATCGGGTAGGAATAATGGTAAGGCATGTGGAGGAACAAAAGCGCCGAAAACCCTGAGATATGAAAATTCTGCTTCCACGTACCAATCGGCTATACTACTCAGATTTACCATGATACTGTCTGAGATCCTAGGTGGCAGGTGGCTGAAGATAGTGACGTGCAATGGTACCATTACCCAGTTAAATATTTCATATACAAAATCTGAATCTTTCTCTTCCCGCAGCTTTCAATGGTAGATGTGGATGGGCTCAGCTTTCAATGGAGTCCAGCTCCAACTCATTAAGGGAAAAGGCACCAGAAAACACACGACATCCATGATATACGCGGACATAAAGAATGAAGTGATATTTTTGCTCTCCTTCTGCTCTCGATACTCTGTAACTCGACTGGTCAAACTATCAGACAATAGCTTAGACTAGTTGAAGGAACAACCTTCGGCGACTGAATGAATTAGAGGCACCCATTGAAGAAAAAAATGTGTGGTGTCCTCTCCCATATAATCTGCAGGTCATCATAGCTACATATTTAAACTGTTGTTCCAGAGAAGGTATTGAATTTATACCATTATTGTCTGCCCTGAACTTCGCAGGGTGTGAAACCCAATCTTTGATTAAACTGGACATACTCTTGTCGTATTGCACACATTCCTTCTATTTAAAATTTTCCAGGAATTCGGCATTGTATACTAAGTCTGACACAGTGGGAAACTTGTAAATAGCCTACAATTGTTCGGGTCTAAAAGTCCCAATAGTGACTCTCTTCTTGTTGACGATGGTTCTGGTTGGTATATCTACATGGTCTAATGCCCATCGAACCATATCGTAGTAAGGGAGAAGACGTGGCCTAGCCGTTACTTTATGCATTTGAGCCTGGACGACGATCTTATATTTGGTGATTAGGTTGTCTTTTTCATTGTCACTGGAATCATCTGAAACATCTACCAATTCAGACTGTAGAACCTCAGAAATATACGACCAGGTCTTGACAGAGTCGACACTTCGAGGTGAAGTATCAGAAACGTTGTCTGAACCTTGTCCTGAAACGTCAACAATGGCTTTAGATGCTTTTCGCGGGGCCATGGTGGCGGATTCTACTTTAGCTCTCCTATGATAAAAATATGTATACATACAAAAATTAGTTCACTCGAGAAAGGTTTTCTCTACGTAGAATAGAAATGAAATTTGTGACAACAAATAAAAGATCCATGTCTTTGACCATTTAAAACTAGGTCGTCCTTAGGAACAGAACCGTCAAATTGTTCTTAAATATAAATTTAGCAATAAAAACCAAATCCTTACTTGTCGATTCGCCTCATTTCCAATTAATGTCATAGATTTTGACAGTTCGTAATGCAAGTTGGTGCAAGGAAAGTTTAAAATTTCCTCGTAGACTGTGCATATTAATTTTCATATTAAAACACTGGGAATGCTGGCTTAACTTAATTAATCAGGCCTTCTTTAAAATTTAATTAATCTTTCGACATTCGCCTCATCGAGAGTTTTCACTTTAACCCTTTAAACCTCTAAAACTCGAGATTGCGATAATTAGCTTTGGTTAATAAAAAATGTAACCAGGATTAAGTGTTTAATTAATTACGTTTTTATTTATATCGCGACTTCACGATTTGGGGCTTCGAAGGTATAGCTTTCGGGAGGCTCATATGCCGAGTTGCGAGATCGCGAGATCATGACGATATGATCTAATTAAATTGGAAGATAAAACCGGATTAAGTGTTTAATTAATTACGTTTTTGTTTATATCGCGACTTCGCGACTCGAGGCTTCGAAAGTATATCTTTTGAGGGAAAACATGTCAAGTTGCGAATTCCCAACAATGATTAACCACGGCTAAACTTTTTACCTTTAATCATTAACCTGAGTTACTAAAAAAAGAATCTCGCGGTTTCGGCTATCAGGGTTATCATTGTAAGACTTTTGGAGCTAGAAAACACCGAGACACGAAATCTTGATGATGCTTAACTGTGGTTTAGAGTATCTTTACTCTCGGTACTGATCTAGGTAAACTTTTTTTAAAACTATTTCGTCGTTTCGCCCCTTGGGACTTGTAAACTATGTGATCTATAACTTCCGACATGCGACATCCTGAGGTTAAAAAGTAGAGACTCGTTTAGACTATTGAAAAAATAAATCTTTCCTTAAGAGTATGATAACCGTTGCTACTTGCGTGATGAGACTTCTGAGATTTTGGGGAAATAAAAGGAAAAAACCAAAACCATCTTTCGGTTTCAAGAATTAAGAAATAAAAATAAAAAAAAGGCTAAAAAACAAAGGCATCTCCAACATAGGCTCCAGCTAGGGATCCCGTTTTCCTGCAAGATGGGAAGAATAGTAGACCACATTCCTATATTGGGTAAATGGGGTCAATGGCTTTAATCTAGTGAAGATGTTCCTTAGAATAGGATATCGAAGGGGAAAGGGACTTCTTTTTTTACTTTCGAAAAGATTTTCAAAACTCAGATACTTTTTAAACTTAGTTGTAGTCCCTTTCATGACTTTCTCCTTCTCGTTACTGAATTCAGGTTTGCATTAAGATAATCAAAACAGTTCTTGGAGACCCAACAGATCTTATGGCTATCGGCTTGCATCAAAAGAAATAAATCATATGTTTTTAATTAGGAAGCCTTGTCTGAACTTGGGATGTAGATCGAGTTTTGAAAAAATTGGTTACTAGAGCAGAGTGATATTCATGTATAACAACCTTACAGATATCTCAGATATTGCTTCACTGCCAGCGAGCCTGTTCAGTACCTCGATGAAGTTATCTGGCCCTTTTTACAGAATTTCCTTTCACCACTTCAAAATATATTTATGCATTTAAATGCTCAGATGAGGGAAATCATTTCTAAATTTCCTTTCATCGTATTTTGGACTAGATGGGGGAAATCATTTCTGAATTTCCTTTCATCGTCTTTTGGACTAGATGGGGGAAATCATTTCTGAATTTCCTTTCACCACCTGTCTTATAATTTTCTTTTTTAGAGCGCGAAGTGGGGGCAATCAGTTTGTATGAGGGTTGATATCTGTGTAATATTTTGCATTATAGGTCTACCAACTTAATTTGATTACTCGGTACCAACCTTCCCTTAACTTTCACAACACCTTCGTTCGCAGGGAGAAAGGGGAAAATTATTTTTTTGGAGTTTTCAATTTGAGCAAGCCTCAATCCTCCGAAACTGTTGAAAAACCTAGAAAATTTAGGATCACTTAGGCATCACTTAGTTTAGTAAGGGACCGAGGAGTTGTGAAGACAAACTTAATTTTCACAATCTTCTTTGAAGCTTTCGAGGTTGAAAAGTAATCCCTTCTCCCTACGTATGTGAAACCAGAAAGCTGCTGGCTTTTCAAAAGGTAAACCCGAAAATAGAAAAGGGTGACAGATTGAGATCTACGAACTGAAAAACAGGGGTCAAAAATCAAAACTGACTCTTGAAAATATTTTTTCGGGGTGCTTTACTTTGGGTGACTTATTCATTTCGTCTTATTCTTTTGTAAACACTTAATAATGGAAATGTTCCTTTATTTATTATTTCAGATGATATTGTCGTATTCTTATGGGGTTATCTTGGTTTCCTTTGAGAGCCCTTCAAAACAAGATTTTTAAGAATTCTCACCTTCATCTTACCGTTTCATCCTCTTTCCAAACTATCAAAAATCTTTTTTGTCACCTGTTTAAGCCAATTTATTTTCTGATACACGACTATCTATTTACTTCTCATGTTCATTTAGTTTGAAGCGAGAATCCTGTAAAAAGGCAAATATGAAGGTTATCAAGGCTTTTTGAAAAGTGTCAAAAATTTACGAAAGGAAAAGAAAGTCAAAATAGCAACGCGTAATGAAATATATATACATATGTAAAAAAGTCAATATATGAATATACACATCTTTTTTTTTTTTGGCGACTGCTTATGTCATATAATGCTTCAGGTAACGCCCGTTGATAGGGGCATTGAGAATTTCACAGTCTAGATTTTCTAGTAGGAAATATTTTTTTCCTTCGAGATCCGAGACTCTGAATGGCCCATACCAGAGGTGATCAAATTTACCATGTTTCACTATTTATTCCCTCCTTGCATCCCACCTTAATACTAAATCACCTTGGAGGAGATATCTGTCCTTTTCCCTACAATCGAATAATGCCTTCATGTCGTCTTGATACTTCTGCAACCTTTCATCTACTTCGACCCTGTGATGTTGAACTCGATTAGTTGGTTTATCCTCTTGGTGACATGATTAGGTTCTTCTTTCTGATCTTGCCACAATTTCATCAGGGGGAGTGCTAAATTTATAGGTAACACCGCATCTGTCCCATATACCATCTGAAAAGGGGAAATGTCGATAGAATTTTTAGTGCCTATGCGATTCGCCCACAAGGCGTACTTTAAATGCACATGCCAAGACTTTTTGTTTTCATCCAACACTTTCTTAATTATATTGATCAGGCTCTTGTTAGATGACTCGGCCAATCCATTTCCTTGGGGGTAGTATGCTGTAGAATGGGAAAGAACGATATTATTCTTTTGGTAGAAGATGATCATATCCATAGATTTGAAAGCTTGGGCATTATATGTGACTATCTTTCGGGGGCAGCCAAATATTGACAAGATATTGTCTTCTAAGAAATCTATTACCACTGATTCAGTTGCCCTTTTGGTTAGAATAGATTCCACCCATTTAGTAAAGTAGTCTGTGGTAGTTAAGATCCACTTGTGTTGGGCACTAGAATGTGGATTAATCTCTCATATAAAATCTAGCCCCCATTGTTGAAAAGGGGCTTCAGTTTTGATCGGAACTAAAGGTAGCACCAGGAGTTTCTGTTTGCCTGCAAATAGCTGACAAGGGTTACAGGCTCGGACCTTGGCGTTAATGTCTGAGAAATGTTTTGGCTAGTAATACGCAGCCCTCAGAATTTTGTAAGCTATGGCCCTCCAAGTGTGATGTCCTCCACACACTCCTTCATGAAATTCACTTATAACCCTTTCTATTTCCGATTCGACTAAGCAGATTAACAAGAAACCGAGTGGGTCTTTCAAATATAGTTGATTTTTGGCAATACAATACTTAACCGCATGAAGCTTTAAAGTCATGGATTTGATGGAGATAGTTCACTCAGGCATTTTAGAGTTAGCAGGTAGGATACTATGTTTCTGTACCATTCTAATGATACAAACTTCTCCTCGATCTTAATTGCATTTGTTCGTTCATCAAGCTCGTTTATGTTCATGTCTTCCTCACATTCCTGCAGGTAGTTTATATCCAGAGCTCTGAGATTTGATTCATCCAAAAGTTTGGCTAGGCCTTGTCCCTTTATTAGTTTAGTAGGTTTGATTTCCAGGTCAAATTATTGAATCTTGGCAAGCCATCGTCCTCTTTTCCCAGTGCTGTCTGGTTGTACCAAAATATCTTTCACAGAACTTGTAGGTACGTAGGCGATTATCTTGGAGTGTAATACATATGTTCTAAATGCCTTTAGTGATTTTACCATGGTGTACGCTTGTTTTTCTATTATATCATATTTAAGTTCTGCGTCTCTGAGGATCTTTCTGGAAAAGGCGATCGGTTGTTCGAAACGCTCTTCGTTTTTTTGGAGGAGCACCACAACAATCATGTGTTCAGAGGAAAATGAGAAAATAATAAATTCTTTTAGATAATCGAGGCTTGCCAATACAGGTGCCTCGGCTATGAATTTCTTAATGTGTGCAAATGATGCTTTGGCCTCTGTTGTCCACTTTAATTCACTGTTCTTTTTCATCATATATGTGATCAATTTTACAATTTCAACAGAATTTGAGATAAATCTTCGTAAAAAAATTATTTTTCCTAAGAAAGATTGAATTTCTTTTACATTTCTAGGAATGTTTATAGTGTCTATCGCTTCAACCCTCTTAGGATCAATCTTAATTCCATCCATAGATACAATATGACCCAAAAGTTTACCTTCTTGCATGGTGAAGTGTGATTTCTTGGGGTTTAAGGACAGACCAAACCTACAACATTTTTCGAATGTTTGTTTAAGATGTACCAAATGCTCTTCGTCGGATTTGGAGAAAATCGTTAAATCATCGAGATAGATGACTATGAACTTATCCCTCTCTCCAATGAAAGAGATGTCCATAGCGCGTTGGAACATGTCTCCTGCATTCATCAAACCAAAAGGCATTTTATCATACATGAATGTACCCCAAGGGGTAGTAAAAACTGTTTTTTCTTTATCTTGTTCATTCATGGAAATTTGATTATATTCAGAGAAACCATCAATCATAGACATTTTGTTCACGCCAACTACCCTTTCTAGTACGTGATCCATTTTAGGTAGTGGATAGTTTTCTTTAAGAGAGGACTTATTTAGATTTCTGAAATCCACGCACAGTCTAATTTCCCCACTCTTTTTTCTGACCGGGACCAGGTTTTCCACCCAGTCGGAATATCTCAGAGGTACTATAATTTTCACCTCTAAAATATTCTTTACTTCTCTCTCGACCACAGGCAATAAAATGGGGTTGATCTACCTAGGCTTTTGTCTAAAGGGTTTGACCCCAGGCTTTAGAGGTATCTTGTGATCGATCATGGTAGTGTTGTAGGTTCTTAACTCGTCGTAAGACCAGGAAAAAACGTCTTTAAATTATCTGAGTAGGTCCTTATACTTGCCTTTTATTTCATGGGGGAGGAGTTTAGATATTTTAACCATCTTGGACTCTTCTTTGGTTCCTATGTCACAGTCCTCAACCTCTTCTAGTTGGGGTTGTAAGGTGGATTTTACAGGTATGTCGTTTTGATCAAACAGTCTTTCCAGAGGGATCAATCCTTTTGCAATCTGGTTATTTTTTAGGACCAACATGCGATGATTTGTGATTTTGTCTTGGAAAGCTTGAGGGTCCTCCCCTTATTGCATGATCCATATATGGTCATTCTGATTTTCTTGATCCACGCGAGTTTCAGAAAATTCACCTACTACTTCAAGAAACTTATTAATTTGTTCATCATCCTCAAAAACCTGGCAGTGATGGATATTATGCGGTATAGATGGTCTATGTCTTATCTCTATGTGATACTTCAATTTAAAGGTTGTAGGAGGAGTGAAAGTTGAAGCTGCTTTAGCTAATGCATCAACCTGTAATTTTTTTTTGCATGGGATGAAGTGGACATTTATAGACGAGAAAACGTTTTCCATCAGATCCCGGGCGTAATTTATGTATGATCTTAATCTAGGATGCTTGGCTTGGTATTGCTGATTTATTTGTTTGACTATCAACTCTGCATCTCCGTATACCTCTAGGTTTTTTATTTTTATCTTCCTGGCAACCTCTAATCCTAAGACGAAGGCTTTGTATTCACATACATTGTTAGTATAATCTATATCCCATTGTAGTCTGTAAGAAAAAGGGACAGCGAACCTTTCTTCAGGTGCCACAAAAATCACTCCTGCACCAGCCCCTTTGTAAAACAAGGCACTGTCAAATTTTTTTTTCCAGATACCGGTGCTACACATATCCTCGGTCATGTAACCTAAATATTCATGTTCTATATCATTTTCCTCTGTGCAACCATCTAAACCATCGTCAAAAGATAAGATACAATTTCCTAAATCTTGATCTGCAATGTAAATAGGGAAATTGTTCAGATTTTGAGGGTTGCTTACTGTATATGCTAACCTCGTCTCCCTATACAACCAAGTAAATTGCCCACCAAACACTGGAATCATGGCGTATGTCATATCCAGTTGAAGGAAACCCCCCAGCTTGGCTCCCCATGACCTAGAAAATAGTAAGCCATACTTGGGGGGAATATCAATAAT
Organism: Picea engelmannii; assembly: GCA_009831015.1. NCBI lineage: Eukaryota > Viridiplantae > Streptophyta > Pinopsida > Pinales > Pinaceae > Picea > Picea engelmannii. The sequence continues at coordinate 301,597 of ML799136.1, read as the reverse complement.
GACCACATCCATCAAGATGCTCTTAACTGGGACGTGTGCCAGGGTGAATACTAAATCCTTTATCATTCCCATACACTTAACTTTTCTTGAATCAAATGAGTAAAGATATCCGTAAGGTCTGGTGATCTGGAGACCCAATCTGTCCATAATAATTTTAGGCATAACGTTATGTGAGGCTCTGGAGTCTAGCATGCAATAATGTAGCAGTTGATCGTACATGTTTAAGGTGATATACAAGGGAGCAATCGTGTCTTTGGCTCCTTTAAAATGTGGACCAAAAGTGATGTTGGGCTTATCATCTTCCAGGTTCAAAACATTAGATTGGTTTTCTGGCTCTAAAACACCTATCACTTTGGTAATCCGCTTTCGATAAACTGGGTTTTTCGCTAACTCTACCAGAGGAATTGGTATCTTAATTTTATTTATCTCATTTTTGAAATTGAAAACTCCACTCACCTTGTCTGTTTCTCTATTTGGGACTTCCAAATCCTTTTTTTCCAAATTATTTGTCTGGATTGCCTTATTACTCATGATCTTAGTTAAAGGTGTATTTGTATTAGCTGCTTCGGTTTCCTGTGTTTTAGTCTCAACCTTTTCCACTTTGGGTTCTTGTGCGTTTACTACTTTCACTTTGCTGTTAGGTAACACGGTTTCTTCCGGGGTAGGCTCATAAGTTTGACCTCTTGGGATAATTTTCTTAGGTTGAGTAGTTTAAATGGGCTTACTCTTAGATCTCAAGTTATACCTAGGTTGGACCTCAACCATTATCATATCGGTTTCTTCTTGATAGATACAAAGGTCAATATAATCTCTTTCTTCACCTTTAATAGACAATTGTTGAGTGTTTAGAGATTTTTCATAATCCTCTCTAGTCAGATAAGGTTGTGTGCAGTCATCACCCAAGTTCGTGACATCATCATCTAAATCTCCGAAATCTTGGAGATCATTCCCTCCTATAAAATTTTCGTTCTTTAGGGGAGTTTGTATTTTCTAATCTTCATTTTTTATCTGTCTTTGCTGGTTTGGGGGGTTTGGATTCCTCTTGAAATAATTTTTGGTGAAAGAATTGGCTTTGGCCTGTTCTAGCTCCATCCTGGGTATCTTGTTTGACAGTCCTTAATTACCCTGGCCATATCGTCTACTTTGTCATTTGTGTATCTATTAGACCCTGACGACCCTGCTTGTTCTCTAAAGCGTCTAGTTTCTCGGTTTCCCGCTTATACTTTAGCTTTTAACTTACCAGAAGCCATCATATTTGACTCAATTTCTATAGCATCATCTTGCATTTGGTTTAGAGTAGCTCCCCTTCTTTCCTGTAAAAGAAGTGAAAAATTTGGTTCGAAAGCCCCCGCGAAAGTTACTTTGGTTGCGGGTTGGGACGGTTTAACCTCGTCTGGGATTTTGTTATACAACTTGTTGAATCTTTGAATAAACTCCATAATTGTTTCTGAATTCTTTTTTCTTAAAGACCCAAACTCGATTAAATAGTATAGGTGGTCCTTTCTTTCACCCCATTGTCTAAGGAAAGCATCTTCCAAGGCATCATAGGACAAGATAGATACTGCAGGTAGACTCCGAAACCAAGTTTGGACCTGACCTTCGAAGGTTTGGACGAAAATCCTCGAATACACATATTCATGTTAGAGACTTAGGATGTCTATGAATTGATCAAAGAAATTTGTGTGTTCGACTGTGGTCATATATCCTTCCCCAGTGAATTTTGGAATTTTTTTTTATATAATTTTCGGGAAGGTCGTGCAGAGGAACGGGAAATACCAAAGGAGTGTATCTTGATACCACTTTAGAAAACACTCTGGGAGGGGGGGAAGGCCCTTGACCTCCATCTCCTCCCCCAGGCGCACCTCCACCTCCTCCTCCAACAACCCCTCCACCTCCCCCTCCGGCGGCTGCCATCGTTATTAGTGGAAAGTTCTAAAGGGGGTTTTGGAATATTAAAAGTGAATCTTTACTTGCTTCGTGGGGCGAAAAATTCGAGGATGATTGGTAAGGGATGCGAGGGCTTGGCTCTTCGGACTTGCAAGAGATGTAATCAGGAGAACCAACAGGTGTGGAAACTGGATGTGTGTGATATTCTTCGAGACTGGGTGAGGTCGCAAAATTTAACTGAAGAGTCGATGATATATCGACAACAGATGAATTTTCTACAGGACTTTTTACTTTGTGTACTACAAAGGTTATCGGACGGGTTTCACTTCTAACTTTAGAGCAGTTTGATGTTAGATCCTTAGTGTCAAAAAGAGGGCTACGTGAAGTTGAAGTTTCAGAAGAACTCTTGGTATTCAGTTGTGGGTATTTAAGCTGATAGACTGCAGGGGTCAGCTTAAGAGAGCCTCTCCCCTTTAAAATCTTCTCAGGATCGATAACGGGTGTGGTCTGTTTACCATCCGGGTTTTTATTAGTATTCCTTCGTTTGTATGCTAGCTTATTAATCGTGGAGTTTCCAAGTGAAAGATTGGAAAGACTTTAAAATTTGTGCACTCTTTGTTCACTATCAAAGGGTGACACTTTCAATGAAAAATGTCATTTTCCCAGGGAAAAAGATTTCATAACTTCGGTTCCTCGGCAATGGCACCAAAAATATGTTGTTCCAGAGTCTGTACTTAAGGATTATAAGTACAGTGTCTAGGCATCCGAAAGTGATTAAGGGGTATATAAGGAAGAAATGTCAACCTTCGACAAGGGAAGCTAGGGTCGATTTCTAGGTTGTTGTCTAACTTCCAACTGTTCCTGGATGTTTATGTCTCTTCCAATCGCTGCCCACAAACGTTCCAATTCCATCTGGGTAGTGGCTATTTTAATAATAGTATCAAAAAGATTCAAGGCAATATGTGTTTGATCTGATAGTCTGGGTTGGATATTAGGTTGTCTTGTCACATGGACAGTCATGGAGGAACATAATGATAATAAAATATCAATACTTTTTCAGATGTTGTTTCGATTTTGATCATATAAAGGAGAGTTTATAGCTCCAGTAGTGAAAACAAGGTGCAAACCAAAGGACCTTTCCCATAACTGAGTTATATTTTAACAAATATGTATGAGGTGTGAGAATACATTAAGCTGTCTATCGTGTAAGGATCCTATCAAGGGAGAATCTCACTTATAAATAGAAGAAGAAAAACGTAAAGAAATAACCTGATGAAGCATAAAAAATATATAAAAATCTAAAATGTTCACTGGTCTTATACCTGTTGATAGCCGGTACAGAGGAAAAACGGTAAACAATATAGAAAACTAAAATTTATTCACTATAGTAGAGGTTGTACTAAGTTATAGCGAAGCATTCATCAGATATATATATGAAATGAAATAAAATATGAAATACAAGGAAACAAACTCATAACACAGTCGTGACAGAATCGAGAATCTTCGGATTTGCTTTGTATTAACTCTCAAGGGAGAAAAATATCTATTACAATCGACCAAAAAAGGTCCAGCCTTTGTTCCTTCCTTCTATTGTATATTTATATAGATTTACATATGATGGAATCTCAATCAATCCAGGCTTTTCAATTACAACAAGAAGGAGATCAATCATTTCATTTCTTTATCTCTGTATTTATTTGACACTAGAAGCCTGCCCCTTTGCATGCTTGGTACAAGTGACACATTTTTCCACCAGCCGAGATATCAACCTAGAAGGGTCCGCTTAACAATTGGCCTAAAAAATATAACAATCTCTGACTAATTGTGGTAACCTTTCTTCCATCTGTCAGTCTAGGGTGTCGATAGTGCACAATCGCACACTTAGTTTAATAATCCATTTATCTATTTGAACTATGTCTGCCAGAGTTGCTCGTGAGATTTCGGTCGAATCTCTTTCTTCTTTCTCATTTATATCAAGCGAGAATTTTGCTATATTCATTTGGTTTAGTGTCTGAACATTTCTCTCACTATCAATGCCTAACAGATCTCCGTATATAGAACCAAAGGCCTCTTCCTAGGATTTCCTTATCCTCTTGGCTTGCAATTTTCCTTCTGATATGCTACGTTCCCATTCTTTCAACAAAATATTACCTCGGGTCTGTTCCGAAATGGAAAAATTGGAACTATTTGTCGATTCCCTGTTTGTTGTAGCTATTACAAAATCTTGAAATGTGACCTGAGCTGCTCCAGCTTCTCTCTCTCTGACATATAATTTTTCCAATACTTGATCAACAAGCAGGCAGTTGTCTCGAATCGTCTTTACCTTGGCAAGTAAACTTTGTTGGGCTGCAGAAACTCTGCTCCGAATCTCCATAGCCTGGGACTGGAATATCCCAATATTTATAACTTGGCTTTTGGCGAACTCTAATATAACCTGTAGCTTTTCAATCAAGTCTCTTTGCTGGCCTACCTGCATTTGACTGGTCTGAGCTACCAGCTCTTCTTGTTCGAGCTTAGCTTTGAGCAACTTGATTTCCTTTTTGTCGACAATTATTTCTTGTTCTATTCCTGTGTTCACCTGGTCCTTGGCAGCTTCCTCTGCTGTGGCTAGCTTAGCTTCTAAGGTTTTGATGAGGTGGCTTTTTCACTTCAGCTGATTTTTCAAAACCCCGACTGAAAATTGGTTTGCCGTAGCAAACGTCCCTAATTTCCTCTCTATTTCTGTCGCAAACTCTTCTTTCTTCATATCTTTCCCATCGGTCAACACCTTAAATTTCTTGGCCGTTGATCCTGCTTCTTGATAGAATTCTCTTTTTACCACAATTTTTCTCTTTTTATCAAAAAATAACTCATTTGGAGGGAGCTCTTCCATCCTTATAGGTCTCAATTCTTCATTGAAAATCCACCCCGCATATATGTTCCCTTGAGTTGACTGTAAGGGAGTAATGGAGGTGATGGGATCTCCGATTTGCTTAGCTGATTGGCCTGGAGTGGCAACTGGAGTCTTCTTTTTCGGCGGATCGAGAGTTTTCATTTTTGGTTTCTAGCTCCTAGTTTGCTCTTCCCTATCCTGATGTTCTTCTTGTCTGGGTGTTGAATCTTTTGAACCTTCAGCTTATTTTTGTTGCACCTTTGTTGTTATTGGATTCTCACCCCGCAATAATGGGGGAAGACAACTCTGCTGATGCTCTTGGAATTTTAAAATATTGGCCCTTTCTTTAGGTGCCAGGGCTTGTATCCAAGCCAAAACCTCAGCATAAGATCTCGTGCCTTGGAAAATGTCATCCGAGGGTGAATTTTCGTGCTCAAACCTTTTAAGCCCGCAATTGGCTAAGTGGTTACTTATGATCCTATGTAGATCGTGCTTCTTGAATTTTACATGAACCAATTTTAGGTCTTCCAGGGCTGTTGCCTCAGCTTTAGCATGCCCGAAATCTAACAAAGAATAGGAATTCAAATGAATAGGAAAAGGTGGCCATACCTTCTTAGAATACCCGTTAAGTTCCTTCCTTACACCATCGATTATGTTTTTCCTGGAAATATCATGGCAAGCTAGCCTATCGGGTATGAATAGTGGTAAGGCATGCAGAGGAACAGAAGCGGCGAAAACCCTGAGATATGAAAATTCTACTTCCACGTACCAATCGGCTATACTACTCAGATTTACCACGATACTGTTTGAGATCCTAGGTTGCGGGTGGCTGAAGATAGTGACTTGCAACGGTACCATTACCCAGTTAAAGATTTCATATACAAAATCTGAATCTTTGTCTTCCCACAACTTTGAATGGTAGATATGGATGGGCTCAACTTTCAATGGAGTCCATATCCAACTCATTAAGGGAAAAGGCATCAGAAAATACACGACGTCCATGATATACGTGAACATAAAGAATGAAGTGATATTTCTTCTCTCCTTCTACTCTCGATACTTTGTAACTCGATTGGTCAAACTATCAGACAGTAGCTTAGCCTAGTTGAAGGAACAGCCTTCGGCGACTGAATGAATTAGAGGCACCCACTGAAGAAAAAAATGTGCGGTGTCCTCTCTCCCATATAATCTGCAGGTCATCATAGCTACATATTTAAACTGTGGTTCCAGAGAAGATATTGAATATATACCATTACTGTCCACCCTGAACTTCGTAGGGTGTGAAACCCAATCTTTGATTAAACTGGACATACTCTTGTCGTATTGCACACATTCCTTCTGTTTAAAATTTTAGAGGAATTCGGCATTGTATACTAAGTCTGACATGGTGGGAAACTTGTACATAGCTTACAATTGTTTGTGTCTGAAAGTCCCAATAGTGACTCTCTGCTCGTTGACGATGGTTCTGGTTGGTATATCTACATGGTCTAATGCCCACCGAACCATATCGTAGTAAGGGAGCAGACGTGGCCTAGCCACTACTTTATGCATTTGAGTCTAGATGATGATCTTATATTTGGTGATCATGTCATCTTTTTCATTGTCACTGGAATCATTCGAAACATCTACCAATTCAGACTGTAGAACCTCAGAAATATACGACCAGGTCTTGACAGAGTCGACACTTCGAGGTGAAGTATCAGAAACGTTGTCTGAACCTTGTCTTGAAACCTCAACAGTGGCTTTAGACACTTCTCGCGGGGCCATGGTGTGGGATTCTACTTTAGCTCTCCAGCGATAAAAATATGTATACATACAGAAATTAGTTCTCTCGAAAAAGGTTTTCTCTGCGTAGAATAGAAATGAAATTTGTGACAACAAATAAAAGATCCATGTCTTTGACCATTTAAAACTAGGTCTCTCTTAGGAACAGAACAGTCAAATCATTCTTAAATATAAATCTAGCAATAAAAACCAAATCCTTACTTGTTGATTTGCCTCATTTCCAATTAATGTCATAGATTTTGATAGTTCATAATGCAAGTTGGCGCAAGGAAAGTTTAAAATTTCCTCGTAGACTATGCATATTAATTTTCGTATTAAAACATTGGGAATACTCGCTTAGCTTAATTAATCAGGCCTTCTTTAAAAGTTAATTAATATTTTGGCATTCGCCTCATCGAGAGTTTTCACTTTAACACTATAAACCTCTAAAACCCGAGATTGCGATAATTAGCTTTGGTTAATAAAAAATGTAACCAGGATTAAGTGTTTAATTAATTACATGTTTATTTATATCGTGACTTCATGATTTGGGGCTTCGAAGGTATAACTTCTGGGAGGCTCGTATGCCGAGTTGCGAGATCACGAGATCATGACGATATGATCTAATTAAATTGGAATATGAGACCGGATTAAGTGTTTAATTAATTACGTTTTTGTTTATATCACGACTTTGCGATTCGAGGGTTAGAAAGTATAGCTTTTGAGGGAAAACATGCCGAGTTGCGAATTCTCGACAACGCTTAATCGCTCTTACCCATAATTTTGGTCATCATGATGATGTATTGATGTTGGTGTACTTAGGCTTCTCATAAGAACTTTCTCCTGAGAAAAGTGATATTCATCTCTTCCCAGAAAAATCACTTTTGAAGAGAGTTCGTAGGTTGCTAATATCCCAGGGTGCGAGAATGACCCATTCTCGCAGGCTTCTTTAAGCTAGGGTGTGAACTTCTCGCACTGTGCTACATAGCTAGGGTGCGAACCTTCTCTAAAGCTTGGAAAAAGATGAATTCTCGATGGTTCTATAAGGGAATCTTCTAGAAGAATGGGTTGGCATTCGAATGGTTATACTTGTACTGGATTCCCTGATATTGTGGGATCATTATTATCCAAGTAACCATCTCATTCTCTCCTATATATTGATGGAATTCTCATGGAAAAGGTTAAGAAAGATTAATTGGAGAATTGGTGAAAGAATTGTGTGAAGGACTTAGCTTGAACAGGAGCTTGGAGACTCTAGCAAGTCTATCAAGAGGATTTGATCTTCTTCATGCAAGGATTGAGCAAGTGTGTGTGTTGGAGTCAAGATCCATTGAAAGGAAGTTTGCGACATCAAGGCGACCAGGTTGTAATCTTCTACTTTCAATTAATATGATACAGTGGCATGTCCCTTTCCCATAAAGCTATTCTCACTTTATTGTGTAATTCCTTGATCATACACATAAGTTGACAGTTGAATATATTTTGCTATCTTCACTTTGGTTGGTTTGTGTTGTCTTGGTCTTGACCTCACGAGAGCATCGAAGCGAAGCAGGAGAAATAGAGACCCTAGGAAGCGATACAAAGGTATGTTACCTGTTCCTCCCTACTAGCTAATTCAATGGTCAAAACTTAGGGAAAGAGTCATGTCCTGTCCTATTTTGTTCTAGATCCAGGTGGATCTAGGGAGATCTGTTAGTGTCCGCACCTACTGATTAGTCCGATAACAAAATTGGCGACTCCACTGGGGAACAACCCGTTTTCTTTGTGGTTTTTGGTGTTTTTCATTGGCCATTTTCTCTCGTATTACCTTTCTCCTTTCATATCAATCTCTGAGTCTTTGGGATACCCTGATAGACCCTCTGGGTCCAGAGGCCTCTTCAAATTTTGTGTCTTTTTCCAAAAAATTGACTAGTTTCAAACATTCTCGCACTGCACTCCACAGTGGTCTATGAGAATATACTAAGTTCGCACCCTACTTTTAGGTTCAGTGTGAGGTTCTTGCACTCTGCTCAAAGCTCACCTGTGAGAATCACCTATTCTTTCACTGTGTAAAACTGCCAGCCTGCGAACCCTCTTTTTCAAAATTTTGGAGTTGAGTTTTTGCATCTTCCACTGCCCAGATCAGTTTAGGTGCCCAAAAAGAGTTTCTTGGACCAGTGATTGATGTTTTTCTTGTCTTTTTTCTTATGCATGAACAGTCTTAGGATTTCAAGGCTCTTCCTGTCATTTTTATCTTGACTTTCGTTTCTTGACTTTTCTCAGCAAAGATATACTCTCTGATTTTGGAATCTGAGTGTGCTTGTTTGGTTAAGAACCGATGATCAGTTGAAAGTTGAGCTTATTTGTCTTTATCATTTGCTTATTCTTTGAAAGATCACTTTTCTTATGCAATTGAAAAGACTAGTTTGCTTTGCTTGTTATTTTTGTTTCCATTGAAAGATTGGTTTGGGTTGTTTATTTCTTGCTCATTCATTTTTGGTTTTCTGAACTCTCACCATCATGGTGTAGTTCCTTTTTGAAAAGTGAACAAAGTTTTTCTTTAAAAAGAATTTTCGTCTTTGAAAGTATTGAAAATCAATTATTGAAATTATTGAAAAAGGAACAATAGAGAATTGTTATTTTTTGCGTGATTTGTTGCAATTGCATTTTAAAGAAAATTGTGTCTTGTAGTTCAAGTTTGATCCAGAAAACTTCTCTTTCCCTCCCATACATAGGATTCATTGAACGAAAATTGATATATTTCATCCTCATCCATGCATCGTTGGGTCAGAGTCTTATACAACATCAGTTTCATCTCTGTTTCCTTTGAGTAACAACAACTCTTAATAACACTACGCCATTGTAAAATTTACCTAGTAACTCTTTTCTAGGGCTCTATTACACCAACATTTCGCTAGGCTAGTGCTTTGGAATAGGAAGAGAGATACACTCTCCAAAGCACAAAACACACAGTAGCATCTTGTGTTAAGGAGTGTTAAATTCCATTTCCAACATCTTGTCCTAGGAATCCCTTCTCACACAAGGGTCAAACACGAGGTCACATTGATATTGACAGAGTTACTCACCCTACTTTGTTGATATCGGTGTAGAGATTGTACGTATTATGGGGGTCACTCGGAGGTATACCCACAATGATGAGTGGAAGCCTTTTGAGTTGATTTCAGGCTAGATACCCTACCCTTGCGTGTGGATCGGATTGCCGACTGTCCCCCTAGGATTTATTGTTGTTGGTGGTAACCTTAGTGGCCTATATTTCTAGGTTCTTACACAAGGTGACTGTGAAGGGGAAAGTCTTCATGGTACCTAGAATTGACGTTGACCAAACTCACTCGGTCTCCTTGGAGAGTATACCCATGATTATGTGTGGGATCTTGCACTAGGGTGTAAGTCCATTAAGTAGGTCGTCAGCGTAAATTTTCCACCCTAGCCCAGCCCCTTCTCGTCTCATTGTTGCGACGTTGGATTTCATCACCAACTAGTGACTTTGGAATTAGAAGGTCTTGTTTGCTTGGTGTTGCTTTGTAGATTTTGTTTACTAGCGCGTGTTGTTTGTTTATCAAAGTTGACCATAAGATTTGATTCGTGAAGTTTGTCACTCATTTACAATAGCTCCTCCATGTCGTTCATGTAGAATGCAGGGTTTATCTCCAGAGCATCTGGAAGGTTCTCAAACCTTGCCTACAAGTTCAACTGAGGGCTCTCCTCAGCAAAGTGAAGTCCCAGTCGTCACCACGCCACAAGTGGAACGAACTGACTCTCTAGAACATTTTCTAATTACAAATACTCGAGACGACTTTCGACTTCACCCTGATTCTGAGCGAACATATATGCGGCTGAATTCTTCCGGAGACTTAGTTGTTACATCTTCTGGATCACTAGTTGGACCCTTTCCAGGCATTGAAGGCCAAGATCTTTTTTGGTCTACGGGCATTTTTCGATGGGGCCTTTTTGGTCTAGGATCACCTTTGATTTCCAAAATCAACCCACCTATGATTTCTGAAATCTCTAGTCCAAAGACAGTACCGTTTACTACCGCCTATCACTTTACCGTCCCTGCCGAAATGGCCCATCTCATAGATACTATGAATGTTCCAACAGGGTTTACTGCGGTTAGTCTCGCTCCCATCAGCACACTGTGAATGCCCAACGTCACTCCGACACTACCACCTGGATACTGTGCGTTGAATGCTTCCATTCCCACTCCTACACAAACCCCATCCGGCTCTCCTGGTGGTCCTTCTTCTTCTGGGCACTCTCTTCTTGGTTTTATTCTGACACTCCCTCAATTTCCTTTTGGAGGACCTTCCTCATCTTCTACTGGCAGTCTTAATCCTAGTGGCACTATTCTGTTATTCACACCAAATTACCAGATTCCTGTTGGTGGACAATTTTACCAAGGTGGTATGACTCAACCCCCTTTCAATGGGCAAATTCCTATTGGAACACAAATCCCAATTGGAACACAAACCCCAATTGGAACACTAACCCCAATTGGAACACCACCTTTGATGGGAGGACTGACCCCCCCTTATGGTCAAAACATACCTCCTTCCTTGGCCCAATATTGGAATCAGTTGATACAACATCCTCCTCAATCGACTGGGGGGCAGTAATTACCAGTTGCATCTGTGATACCCCCTAGTATGGGCTAACCATATCCGGGTACATTCAATCTGATTTGGGGGGTGAATTCTCAAACTCATGTCCCTGTTCCAGGGTACAATCCTATGAGATACTATCCTCTCCAACCTCCACCGAATCTGCCTGGGTCTTCACATTATATGCAGACTACTTATGGTCCTACTGGTTTTCCGATGGGGCTTCCTCCCCAAAGCCACCAGTACCCGTAGGTGAATCGACAGTTACCCTTCATAGCCACTTTGGATCTTCCGGATTTGTCAAGGATTTTAAATGATCCAATTTGTCACTCTCCCCAATGGTCTGCTATACCAACCAAGCTACCATTGGACATTCCTAAATTCGACAGCAAAGTGGGAGAGGAACCAAACAATCACGTTATGACTTTTCACCTATGGTGTTCATCCAACTCGTTGATGGACGACTCTATTCATTTACGTCTTTTTCAACGAACCCTCATAGGTTCTGCTACGAGGTGGAATATAGAATTTCCACGAGGTTTCTTCTCTGACTTCAACACCCTAGCTATGGATTTATTCACACACTACCAGTTACAGATTCGTTATGACACGGAGACTGAGATTTTGAATTATTTCAAACAAAACAAAGCCACTCTTATATCTGATCACATTCATGAGTGGTGACGGAGACGATGTCTCATTAAACTCAAACTCCCTGATCAGTTGCTAGAAGAATGGTTCACAAAATCATTTGTGAATGACATCGGTCATGACATCACCATGGGTGGAGTAGTCACGGAAGAACAGGACATAAGTCGTGCTCAATATCTGAACCTTGTTTTCTCACAAATGGGTACCCTTTATGATTTACTACCTGACTTACCTCATCCTTCCACTTCCATCACATCAACTACTCCAGCTTCTTTGCATGTAGCTGACGGTGTGATTGGAACTTTCCAAGCCCAACCACATTCCACCTCAAGTACAAACCCCAAACCTGCTTCTTCTAATGTTCAAAATGCTCTGTCTCCTACCCCTCTCACCAGCAAGACTTCTGAGGTAAAGGCAGTCCAATCTACCCTAGTCGGTAAAAAAAAATCTAAAAAGGGAAGAGGTAAGAATAAGGAGGAAAAAAATACTTCTCAAGATGAGTGAACCAAAACTACACCTATTGAAGATCGAGATAAGCGCAAATCTCGATACCCTTATCTTATCTATGGTGATGATCACTACACGAAGGATTGTCCATGACACGCCGAGGTCACTAAGTTCCTACAAGGAGCTCCAAAACCACCTGCTCTGGCCATTTTGTCCCAACCTTTCCCATCTCAACAACAGGATCAGTTGGTCATTCATGACCAACCCTCCTCTTCTACTACATCCTATGTTTTGATGTGTACTGGCGATTCAAAGCAGAGTGACATTGCACTCACTACTCGAGCCAAAGATTATTATCCCTCTAAAGAGAAGGTTGATGATTTACCTCCTTCCTTGGTACAACCCTCTCCTATGACTCCACCTACCAATGGTCCTCTTCATCTCGAACGACCGAGCCTCGACACAGTTCTTTGACCCCCCCCAAAGGGCGTCGTTTGGAAATCGAATTTCAATCCTCATGCTCATGCTACCCAGAACTACAACATTGTTGAAGATCTGGCCCAAGCACCTTCTGCGATGTTAGCCCTCAAAGTCCCTCAAAGTTGTCCTATGTAATGGAAGGCACTGTTGAAATATATCGGTGGAATCGACCCAACGAATACCAATTTAATAATTTTTTACTTGGAAGATCACATTCCAAGGTTACCCCCTCAACTCATGTTCCAGATCCAAGTGATTGTCTCTGACAAAAACATTTTTCGAACCGTTATCGATGAGGGTGCCTCGACATGTGTCATGTCTCTTGCTTACTGGAAATCCATTGGCTCTCCTTCTTTGAATGAATCCCATAACACTCTTAAAGACTTCAATGACTCCATTTTTAATCCCTATGGTGTCCTTCCTTCATTTCCCATCACGTTAGAAGGAAAAATGGTCCAAGTCGAAGTGGAAGTCTTTGATGCTCCCCTTAATTACAATCTTCTGCTTCGCCGCAGCTGGATCGATTCCATGTGCGCAGTGGTGTCGACTCTTTTCCATGTGGTACATTTCCCGCATCAAGGAAAGGTCATCACCGTCGACCAACTAGCCTTATTTAATTTGGATACCCATACTGAAAATGTACCGTTTATCGCTAAAACTCCACCGGGTTATGAGAATGTCGGTGTAGGCCTTCTTAAAGACTCTTCGTTAATGGGTACTTTCCCCATTCCACCGCCCGATGTTCCATGCTCATCTGTTGCTTCAATTAACATGATCTCCACCTCGATTCATGAACTTCCTGCGTCTCACGACCCCTAGATAGTACCTGACCCTGGAGATCATCTTCATTATGGTGACGAAATTCCCTTAAGTCCAGTTGAATCCGCCTATCAGACCATTCAATCGGAAACACCTTCTACCTCTTCTCTTAGTGAGTTATCTCTCGATCCTTTCCATGTCATTTTTCCCATTAACAAGATGATCATGTTTGTCATGGAAGACACCCCTTGGGATGATGGACATCATCGTTCCATCCTCTTTCTGGAGAAACATACCATTGAGAACTATCAATGGATCTCGACCTCGTTGACCGTTGTCGTCATCTCAACCATTCCCACGTCTGCACATGATGTGTTTTATGAAGGGAACTTAAGCAATATCTCACCCACTATTCCACTTGACATCTCCGTCAAACCTAGGATTGTCAAAAATGTCCATATCGGAGCTTCGTGTTCTTCTGATGAAATCGTCACCTACACATCCCTTTTCAAAGAGTTTCGTGACATATTCGCCTGGAGCTATGAATAAATGCTGGGTATTGACCCTGAGATTGTGATACATGAGATCAAGACATACCCCGATGCTAAACCCATCTGACAATGCCTTCATCCAGTTAACCCCCGTAAAGCGGCTGCTATCAAAATCGAAGTTGAGAAAATTCTTAAAGCCAGTTTTATTTATCCAGTGGCTCTCACAGACTGGGTTTCCAATCTTGTCTCGATCGACAAGAAACAAGGCACAATTTGTGTATGCGTTGATTATAGGGATATCAACAAAGCTTGTCCCAAAGACAACTTTCCTACCCCTTTCGTCGATCAGATTGTTGACGATTGCGTCGGAAGTGAAATATTCTCTTTGATGGATGGTTTCTCTGGGTATAATCAAATCAACATTGTTCCCGAGGATCAACATAAGACCACTTTTATTTGTCCTTGGGGTACTTTTGCCTATCTAAAACTCCCTTTTGGTCTCAAGAAGACTGGTGCAACATTTCAATGCGCTATGTCTTATGCTTTCCATGATATCAAGCACATCGTCAAACCATATCTGGATGATTTACCTGCTCACTCAATGCATTGAGTCGATCACCCAACCCATCTCCAAGCCATTTTCGTCCACTATCGGTTCTGCTGTATACGTTTGAATCCTCATAAGTGAGTTTTCTGCGTGGAATCCGACCGAATTCTAGGTTTTATCGTTTCGCATCAAGGGATCCGGGTGGATCCTTTAAAGGTTGGGGCGATCCTTAATCTCCCTCCTCCTTCTACTCTTCGTCGGTTACAAATTTTGCAGGGAAAGAAAACTTTCTTCGTCATTTTATCCCAAATTATGCCGAGATAACTCGTGGATTTACATGGCTCTTAAAAAAGGGTTCAGAGTTTGTCTGGGATACCATAGGCAATAATGCTTTTGAAGCATTGAAATTGTCCCCAGCGCGTGCTCCACTTCTTTTTCCCCCCAATTACAGTTGTGATTATTTCCTCTACCTTGTTGCCTCAGATTATACCATTGCTATGGTTCTCATCCAAGAGGATGATGCTAACGACGAACATGTTATTTACTACTTGAGTCGAAGTCTAATGCCTATTGAAATCAAGTATTTACATATCGAAAAACTGGCCTTGGCTGCCGTCCAAGCCGTCCAACGCTTCTGGCACTATATCCTCTCGTGCAAGACTACAGTGATTTCTCACTGCAACCCTATGCAACACATTCTTACACATCAATTGCTAGAGGGAAAATTCTCCAAATGGATTGTGATACTCCAGGAGTTTGACTTGGAATTCGAACGTGCCAAGTCCAAGAAGTCCTTAGTGTTTGCTGAGTTGATATGTGACTTTCCCTATTCTGACACGGAAAATGTAGAAAATGATTCATTTCCTGATGAATCTCTTTTCCTTATTAGCACTGATGATATTTGGTATGGTGATATCATTATCTATCTCCAAACCCAGACTTTCCGGCCAACGTTGTCTAGTACCGACCGACGTCGCATACGCTATCAAGCCCGTTAATACATTATCCTCGGGGATACTCTTTATCGTCGGGGTATTGAATCTGTTTTTCGACGCTACCTAACGTTCGATGAAGCCAAGAAAGATCTGAATGACTACCATTCTGGAGCATGTGGTGGTCATATGTCTGGGTATGCTACTGCCCAGAAGATCTTACGAGCAGGGTATTTTTGGCCTTCTTTATTTAACGACTGCATAATCGCCGTTCAAAAATTCCATGCTTGCCAAACCTATAATCAGAAGATATGGTCACATCCTGCTTCTCTTCACCCTGTGGTCTTCGTTGGTCCATTTGCAAAACGGGGCATCGATTTCATGACATGTCACCCTCACTCGACCGGGGGGCATGGATACATTATTGTAGTCGTCGATTACTTTATGAAATGGGCCGAGGCGATGCCGACATTTGACAACACTGGAAAGACCGAAAAATTATTCATTTTTAATCACATAATAGCTCATTTTGGTGTTCCCCAAGCTATCATCACTGATCATGGTAGCCACTTTAGAAACTTATTGATGTTCGAACTTACTGAAAAGTTGGGTCTTCGCCATGATAACTCAACACCCTATTACCCACAAGCCAACGGCTAGGTCGAAGCAATTAACAAAGTTCTCATAACTATGCTCCAATGAATATAGTGTAAGGTAGCTAGAGAGGTAGTGGGGGGGCCCAGAGGGCCCATAATGATAATAGTGGAGGTCATTCAATGTAAGGTGGACTAGGTCCACTATATTATTAAATAAGGCCCACTATGGTAGTTAGATATAATAAATGTAAGAGGACTTCTTAGAAGGTTCTATGTAAGGTAGCTAGAGAGGTAGTGGGGGGGCCAGAGGGCCCATAGTGATAATAGTGGAGGTAATTCAATGTAAGGTGGACTAGGTCCACTATATTATTAAATAAGGCCCACTATGGTAGTTAGATATAATAAATGTGTAGTTAGATATAATAAATGTAAGAGGACTTCTTAGAAGGTTCTACTTCTAGAAGATTCCTCCTCTAGAATGTTCTTAGGTGATGGTATTACTATATAAAGGGGTTCAAGCAATGTAATGAGACATGAAGAGAAATATTGTATTTGGAGCGGTATCTCAATAGGAAGATGCCCCCTCAAAGAGGCAAGTGAATAGGAGAGGATCCCTTCCATAATAGGATCCATTGTATGGTGTTGCCCTACCTCAAGGGTTTGATATAATAAAGTTGTGTTTTTCTATATTGTTCTTATATATATGTTGTAGAGATTTTATATTCAGTATTGGAGTCTTAACAAGTGGTATCAGAGCACTTTCCTTGGGCAGACATTGTGGGCAAATATCTTTTATTTTTACAGATTTTTTTTCGGAGCAGAAAAAAGAGGGCCGCGACATTCTCGAAGTTTTCGATATATTTGTGTGAAAAATTTATAGAAAAGGGTTTCATATCTGAGTTACTCTCATAAAAACACCCAATTTGAAGAAAAAAAATCGTCCGAAACGGAGTCCAGGAAGTCAAGATATTGAAGTTTTAAAATCTGCAAATTTTCAGGATTTTTTCCGCGGACGCCGGTGAGAATATTTTTTATTTTTGTAAAATTTGGAGGATGAATTTGACCAAATAAATTACATATCTGAGTTTCTCTCACAATTTCACCCAATTTTAAAAAACAAATCAACCAAAACGGAGTCTGGGAAGTGAAGTTATGGGCATTTTAAAACAGTTTTTTAGGGTTTTTCCGGAAAAAGCCGCGATTTTCTGCCGAAACTTATTGGGTCTATTTTTTGGGTTTTTTCATGACGGCTACAGGACCGAAGAGTTCATAAGGTTCTCAGATGGATATTTCCTCTCAAACCCTGAAAGAAATTCTTGAATCATTCAAAGCCCAATTGTTTCACACATTGGATGACAGATTGGATGCATTTGTACATGGTCTCACAGATAGCCTCATAAATAGCCTCACAGATGGCCTCAATGATAGTTTTCATAGTAGTCAAGATTCATTGAATAAAATGCAGGAGAGATTTATTACGGAGGGCCTCAGGAATGAATATAATCAAGAAATATATGCTTGGTATGATTTTGAGGCCGATTGTGATGATTGGTATATGGATAGTTGTCATTTTTGGGATGACAACCACTTTCATATTTTATTTGATGAATCTACTCCACCTTCTGTAGAGAACATCAATGTCCCACATCAGGAGCTAGTTACCAATGTTCAGTCTGCATATTCTACAGTGGTATTATTCCTTCCATATTCTTCTACGACCCTTGTCTACTATGTGGATGGATCTTCTTATTTGGATCCACATGACATGTGTCAGTATTTGGAGCATCATTTTGAGTTGGTTATTGGGTTCCAAAATATTCCACGGGGAGTTCACATGAGCACTTGGACATGGGACCCGGACTTACAATAGTGGTTGGACTACTTCAACATGGTGGATTTCCTTTCTACACGGGACCTTGGTTCTTCAGTCTTCTTCAGTATTATGGTCCACAATTATCCATGGGACCCTGGTATATGGTTGTACATCAAGCGTTGAGGACAACACTTTCATAAGGGGGATGGAATGTAAGGTAGCTAGAGAGGTAGTGGGGGGGACTAGAGGGCCCATAATGATAATAGTGGAGGTCATTCAATGTAAGGTGGACTAGGTCCACTATATTATTAAATAAGACCCACTATAGTAGTTAGATATAATAAATGGGTAATTAGATATAATAAATGTAAGAGGACTTCTTAGA
>ML799136.1:234464-250255 GCA_009831015.1 Picea engelmannii | reverse complement strand
AGCTCTACCCATTCTTGATATTCCCCTCCCCCAGGGCCATATCCCAGTTTGGGAAACAGTACCCCAAGCCATTACCCAAATCACTTTCTTTTACCCCCCACCAGGTGTACAAGCTTTCTAGGTAGCCACAACACTCACCCTTCCTAACATGGTGTTAGCAATTCCAGTATGGTATCTACATCCACCTGAGATGGTCCATCAACCATCCCTCCCTCCCCAAACCGAAGGAATCCCGATGCAGATTCCCATACTTACCCCCACCATCTCACCCACACCCCCTCTTGTTAGCATCCCTACTACAGCTGGGGGCAGACAAAAAAAGAAGGATCCCACTGCTCCACTTCCCCCACATGTCCAACCTCCTTGCACACTATGTGAGAAAGATGGACACCCCACTAACAAGTGCCCATATCTCTCCGAGTTATGTAATCTCATTCAACTCCCTCGAGCACCTCCACCACTCGTTTCTTCCTCCAGTACTACCACTATCTCCCATAACACCGATCGCAAAGGACTACGAACCAAATTTGCATGCACCATCTGTTCAGAATATGGCCATTATACACACCATTGCCCAACACTACCCCAATTTCGACAAACGCTAGCAATAGTATGCCAAAGATTTCAACAAGAACTCAGTCCATCTGTATCATCCTCAACCAATGTCACAGACATCCATTATGTCACGACTTCATTCAACGAACGTATGAGGTGCCCTTGCTCTCTCTGTGAATCATTATATCATTTAACATACCAATGTCCTATGATCATTGAATATAGACAACGCCAAATGGCCCTGATTCAAAATCCTACCCCCCCCCCTGTAGAATCGGTGATTAACCCTACTCCATCACCAGAGGTTATTCATATTAATTCTCCTAATCTGGAGCACTCCCTACTCCTCCATGGTTCTTAGATGATTTATATGAGGATTTACACCCAAATCCCCCCAATTCTCCAGTTCATTTTCCTACAGAAATTTTACGCCTGACTATCGTTTTTAACCCACAATATCTTGATATTTGGTTTATGTTGAGCAAACCATCACAATCCCCTTGCATCAATCTCCCTACTTCTTTATCAGCAGGATACAACGACACAATGATAGTCACTGATGTCACTCCTCTTGATCCCCTATATTCATGACAATTTCACTGCGATGAATATATCCTCGAGGAGTTAACTACCCCCGATTTCCCATGGGATGTTCTCCACCACAGAGTGCTCTTTCTTTCACAGGAAGCCTTCATGCCTCCTAACCAACAACCCATATACATAGTCGAAACCAAATATTTTCTCCCATTAGGGCATATAGATTGGTTCAATAACCCTATCCCTGCCCCCGATTCTTTTGAGGAAGGCAATATGGCCAATATTTCCCCAACCATCAAAATAGATATTTCCATCAAATCCAAAATTATAGAGGAAATCACCATTGGCACTACGTGCTCTCCTGAAGATATCTCCACCTACAAATCCCTCTTCCAGGAATACCAGGACATTTTTTCCTAGTCATACACAGAGATTCCCGGCCTTGATTCCTCTATTTTCGAACATCGCATAGACACCTGGCCTGATATCACACTTGTCCTTCAAAAACAGCGACCGCTACACCCATCCAACGCAGCGCCCATCAAAGCCTAGATTGACAAATTACACATTGCAGGGTTCATCTACCCCATCACATATACATCATGGGTCTCCAACCTTGTCCCTATCAACAAAAAATAGGGCATTATCTGTGTCTGTATGGACTTTCACAACCTCAATCACGCTTGTCCAAAAGACAATTTTCCAACACCCCTCATCGACCAAATTATCGATGATTGTGCAGGTCACGAGGCTTTGTCCTTCATGGAGAGTTTCTCTCGCTACAACCAAATCCAAATTCACCTAGTCGATCAGTACAAAACTGCATTCACTAACCATTGGGGCACCTTTGCGTATCATGTCATGCCATTTGGCCTCAAGAATGTTGGTGCTACTTTCCAACGGGCCATGACATACATCTTTCATGATTTGGCTCATATCATTCTCGCATACTTGGTGTTATAACCCTATAATTTATAGGATCAATTGGTGAATGAATTTTTTTATCCTTTTATTATTTTGGTTGTCAAATGATTTTTCATTCTGCAAATAATTTGAGAAAAAGAAAAGAAAGAAAAAGAAAAAGAAAAAGAAAAGAAAGAAAAAGAGGGCATAAAATAAATTGGATAGAGCCCCATGAAATAATAGTGACTTGGTTCATACAATTTAAACATGGCCAAGTCCTTTTAAATTGATGTTGATAGGAGTAGTGAATAAGCTTGACTAAACTATTTAATCTTACCCAAGCGATTTAGGTTAGGTAGTGAATAAATTTGACCAAACTGCCTAATCTTGGTCAAATAACCTCAGGATAGAGTAATTTCTTAGTCCAACAGTTTAATCTGGGCTAAATGTCATAGGTAATTAGGTTAAAGCATAGGGTAGTTTGTTTTATTTCAATAAAACAAGCTTGATGATCGATATTGAACCATATCTCTGATGTTTGAAAGGTTTGATGTCTAACCCCCATGGTGATAAAAATAGAGAAAGCTTGGGAAAATCCACATAATGCACTTATCCTAAGTTTTGGAGAAAATATGACTTTGCGCTCACAAAGTAAAGATAGCACGTAGATGAACGACTGAGAGGTTGGTGCTAAGATCTACGGTTGACAAGATTTTTTGGACCCCCCTGACCATTCTACCTTTAATGGCAGGGAGGGTCTAAAATCATGTATAAAGAAGGCACGCATCTTAACAGCTAAGGCGTCGATGCATAGATCTACAGTTGAGATTGAATTTTGGACCCCCCGACTGGTTTTCTTTTAATGGTGGGGGGGGGGCTGGGGGGATGGGGGGTTTGGAATGTTAGTTAAACATCACACTCAGATCTATGATCTAGCGGTTGGCGCACTGATGGATGACTGATGGTGTTTTTTGGACCCCCTCGACTGGTCTTCTTTTAACGATTGGGGGGGGGGTCCGGAATGGAATGATTTTTTGGCTGACCCCCCTTCTCTACGTGGCATGAATCCATTGGTCCAGACTCCCACCGCTTACCATTTTCTGACATACCCCCGTCATCCCATGACATCATTTTCCACCTTTCCCCAAAGGTCATGTATCATAACTCTGTCAGTCCATTCCCCTTGTTCAACAGTTACAAGTCCCTTCACCATGGTTACCTCCAAATCAACACCCGCCACATGACCCGCTTGTATTCGACATTCATTTTTACCTACCATCTCACGCTCCAAAGGACTCATTGGAAATTTATTACTGGCCAACTTATCTATTAGCCTGTTGACCTGTCTCCCGTGCCCAATGGGTATCCGTTTGCTCAAAACTACCCTTTTCCCTTCATTCTCTCATTGCTTACTGTGTCGTCTCACTAGAGAATATTTTTCCTATCACACTAGAGAATATTTTTCCCCGTTTTCTCTCTGTTTCAATCAACCTTCCAAAACCACAGTCATCCCCACTAACGTTTGTTTGAATTGTATATATCTTCACAATGATGGCACCAAAATCAAAGAAAGTGGAAGTCGAGGAAAATCCTTTCCTCCCGCCTTCTATCGACCTCGACAGGATCCATTTGGCCAACAAGGATCATTTAATCGTAGACACCAGGTGTGAATTAGACTTCGCGGATTTGCAGTCATGGCTCAAAGAGGTTTTCCTAGATCAGAGCAATGAAATTGGGCTCTAGGAATCCAACCTCCCTCTGTATATTTTCCCCCAGGTCCACCATTTCCTTGAGTTCTCCCTCAAATTCCAGGCTCATTACCTCCCCGACTAGAGAGCCATAGTATCTTCATCAGAAGAGACTCTGTTTTTCATTACACCAGAAGCCATCGATCAGATGATGTAGATACCCATAGCTGAATCCACCTCCCCTTTCAATATTGAAGTCATCACAGAACTTTACCAGAAGCTATCTTTCCCTCAAAGAGCCCAGATTTTTGAGCTTTTCCTCCCTCAGGTGGTTCAGTTCCCCAAGACAAATCCCCCATACTCATCTTCCCTGTTATCAGTAAAAGGAAACCAAGTCATTTCATCGCTCTGTTCTCTTCTTGGGTATTTTTCCAACCAATGGGTGGATGAGCCCATATTGGTTTTCTTGTCAATCTTCTCTATGGAAGAAAGGCCTACCACTCAGTTCGATTACAACACTTTCCTAGTGAACAATATTCATGAACAATTTTCAAATTTCACCAGAGAGGGCATGTTTCGGTATTCCTCAATACTGACCTACATGTTCACTTTCTTTCAGGCGGACAGATTCTCCTTTTCAATGTAGAAGATGGACAAGGATGAGAGGTCTCAAGCGGAAACAGCTTGGACTTCGTTACTCAGACAAAATTCTACAGAATTCAGCTTCAAACAATTTATCAAGCAGTTTTACCATCCAGTGGTGAGTATGCTCAGTGGTATACTCGAACCGATAATAAATGAGGAGATTCAGAGGATCTTACACCTCTCAGACCTGGCAAAAACTGGATATTGGTACCTTTACAAAAATCACACCGAGATCAGAGTATATGGATGTGAGTTGGCTCCATAAAAATTGCCCAAGTATCTGCCCGTGAGGATATTTTCCCTGGAATATATAAGGCAAATGATTAACTCAGATGACATACATTTTGTGTCTCTGAAAAAGAAAAAACAACTTAGAATTAAAGGGAAAATAGGATCCTTCATTTGTAATAGCCGAGGTGCCAGGGAGGAGGTAAACAGTCTATTGAAAGAAATGAAGTTTTTTGTTAGTTTCATTTGGCACTATGATCCCTGCAGGATAATTTCTGAGATGAGGGTTAAAAATAAGAATGTTCCATATATTCATACACCCAAGCCTGAGATAGAAAAGTTCTCCAATCAAACAGAATGGGATCTGAACACTTTGGTCGAGATAGAACAACAGGACCCTCCAGTCATTGTCTCACAGACTACTACACCACATGCTCCCAAAGAGAAAATATCCAGGAAGGATAATTCACCTTCCATCACAAAAGTCTTGGCTGAAGATTTCCAATTACACACCAAAAGGGCAAAAGTCAGTCACACACCTAATACGGCTGGTGAAAAGGGAATCCAATCCACTAAAACCATGAAGGATAATCGATCACTTATTAGCACAAGAAACAATTATATCATGTCTACAGGTTTGCCTAAGAAGCCCACGACTACTCCACTAGCTCACCAACCGAGTAAAGTAGGACCAAAATTGAGTATTTTTGAGAAGTATGACCTGATAAAAAAGAAAAATCAGATGCTGACCAACAATACATATGCTCAATTTTGGAAACAGACATCAATGGAACAACACAGACTGTTGTCTTCATTTGATACAGAGAAGTGTAGAATGCACATGGCATTTCTGCAAGCACAGGTGCCAGATCCGAAATAAATCACTGATTACAAGAGGGAAACATTCGAGTTTCATACGAGGGATGTGCATCTTGCTGATCAAATGGATCTGCACAGGCAAACTGGGGAAATGATTTTCTCCATGTTGGCAAATGCTTCTACTGTGGCCACTAAATTACAGGTATCTCTGAGCAATGTCCAGACACAACTAAAATTAGAAAAGATATCATCCTTTGCAAAGGATAACAAAATTAATACGTTGGAAGAATTGGTCCTCAAGATCAAGTATGACCCCTCAAATGTGAAAGTAGTTGAGGAGATTCTTAAAAATAAAAATGTCTATATAGCCTCTCTAAGGAAACAGTTGAAACTACCACCAACAGAAGATGCACAGGCAAAGGAGATAGTTGAGACAGAAGGGGTAAATGATGAGATGCTCAAGTTGATCATGGAGTATAATGCACAGTTGAAAGATATGGAGGCAGAACTAGAAAGTCTATTAAAGAAGGAACAATTAAAGCCTATGGAGGTCATTCCACTGAGCGCAGTTCCACTCATAGGAGTAAGCACAACATCTATTGTATAAATTCCCTTAGCAACTCCACTGAAAGCTCTGGAGAAGACAGTAGAACTGGAAAAATCCATGGAAGAGATGAATTTGCAAGAGACAAAGATTAGAAGACTTAAAAGGGAGGTTGAGAACCTTCAGGAACTCAAGTATTCTTACCAAGCTAGCTACTCCAAGGAGAAACAAACATCAGACAAATTCAAACAGGAATTGCAACACCTTCAAAAGAAAAAAGTGGCAGGAAAAACACTTGCTGAGGTCAAGGAAAATGTCTGGATGGATATCACCAAATCCATAAATGAAATATGGCCTATGGTACAAATCATGTTTTAACATAATGAACTGGTGCAAATAAGTAAGCAGGCGATTGAAAAGATAAGAAGAGAATTGGGAGAGATGCCCGTGGAAGCCACTGAGATCATTAAATTCCTGAATTCAAAAACCAGAGAAGAGTTAGAAGATTTGAAAATTTAAGATAGGAAAGAAACCATCCTCGAGGTCAAGAGGGTCCTGACCAAAAGAGGATTGATGCTACAACTAGAGGAAAAGGTCCAGGCTATGGACATAGGAGTGCAAAGATTTTTCTGCAAAATTGAATCTCTGCAGAAGAAAGGCCTCCCTGGCTTAAGGGTCATAAATGAAAAGTTAATGACACTTTCTGATTATAAAAAGAAACTAGTCACTGTGGCTAAATATAGTTCAAAATTCTTGGGAATACAGGGTAGTATCACAGGCAAGACGTTCTTAGAAGCTTTCTAGTCAGACATCATCATACATCACGAGATCCAGTAAATTTTCATCATCAAGCCAACTTTTTCCAAGTATACAGAGATGGATGAAGTATACCAGAGATTGCTCAAATTCAATGTTCCCAGTAACCTTCGGTGGGAAGAGTTATGCAATTTGATCGAGTAAGAGATGAGGTATCAAATCCCAGTCAGCAATCCAATCAGGCGAAGTCATGTAGAGGACTCACCAATGGTTTACCCCAGAAATCAACATGAAGTTTCAACACATCACCAAACAATTCCTAAATTTTTGTATCTTGTTGAGTTAGTTAGCTAAATTTAGATTTCCACGTCCTGATCTTTAATGATAGGATCGTATGTAATTTTTTATTATAAATACTTCAAACTTTGAAGTACCGAGGGTTGATCTTTATGCCCCGTAGGCTAGAAAGACTGTAATTTTTATCAAGAGATCTTCCAGTAATACAAAGAGATGTTTCACAAGATTCTCGCGTGTTATTCATTGGTGATGTTTTTCCTTTCTATGTTGAATGTTTTTCTCCCTCAGTTGTCGTATTGTTTTCTAATCTAAATATTTTAAAAGTAGCACATGTTGCAGGATTTATCTTTGTATACCCTGTTTCCGGCTTTGAAAGATCTAAATGTTTATCTTTCTGATATTACAGTGAAGAAATTCTTAAATTCTTCTTTACTTTAATTGATATTTCTCATCTTTTCTGCTATTCATCACTTTATTGCTAAAGAATCCAATGAATGCATTATCTTACCCTCTGAAAAGAATCTTTTAATTTTTGTTTGGATTTTTATCTTTATAATACAGACCCCATAGCCCAACGGAAGTGCAAAAACCTTTTCATCCAACTTAACAAAAACAAAACAAACCATTCAATCTTATTTTGTTTAACTAGCCTAATATCTCAAAGTTAAAGAATAGCTAAATCATACAGAGAGATCCCTCTCTAAAACTGGTAGGGCTAGATTCCAGTTTCGAAGTGGTTGGAAAAAGTTACCTCTAGTAAATTTCTTCTTTTCTGACAACCTCTGGGAATTTATAGAGCGTTAACATAGTGGCAACCATACTGGGGAACTGAACAAACATTCAACCCCACATTTTCTTTTTCCCTAAAAAGAAAATTTGGTTTCTGAAAAAATTATAAATCTGAGAAAGAAATAATGTTTAGAGGTTGTTAAATGCTTGTACATAGTAATTTTAGATTCATAAAAATAAAAAATTTAAAAATTTAAAAATATGGCTCCTAAAAGAGCTTATACTTTATCCCACCCAGACCTGGAACTTGCGATAGCAATTGATAATCCAGAACAGTTACTCAGAAAGAAACCCATTGCAGAAGGTTCAGGAAGCCATAGTCCCTTTCACAGGTCCCTTTCTCTTCCAGAGGAACTTGTTTCCCTTCAAGATCTTGACTTTGACACAATCTTTGAACAAAGCCTATTTAGAATGAAATATGATAGCTTTGTGACTGAAACCATTTTAGATCCAACCATCTTGCAACCTTGGACCCCTGAAATACTATCTCCCACTGCAAAACCTCAAACCACTCACTCTGTGCTAGCTAGTCCCTCATCCTCCTTTTTTCCTGCCACCACCCCACCTATCATTCAGGTTGCTGTCCCACCCCCTCCACCTATCATGTCAGCTAGATATGCTCCCTTGGTGTTGGTTTCACCTTTACATGACATGCCCCATGATTATCAAACGAGATTCCCACAGTTCGATGGTACAGGGCCCTTGAACGCACAACAACACGTTGATAAAATGAATGACTATTTTGACTTGCAGGAAGTGGATGAAGCAGACGTTCAAATGAGACTTTTTGTGCAGAGTCTGACTGGGGATGTTAAGAAATGATACAAAGTCTTACGTGCTGCTTCAGTGGTTGACCTTACGACGTTTCAAAGAAGTTTTCTGGACAGACGGGAGGTAAAGAAAAATCCTCTTTAGATATTTTCAGAATATGAAAATATCAGAAGAAATCAAGGAGAGATAGTACAAGACTACTACACCTGCTTCAAGAATCTGTACAATGCGATTCTAGCTAATATTAAACCCCCACAAGGTTTGGCACTGATAAAATCCCCTGACGGTTTCGACGCTGATATGTCATACCAATTAAGGGAAAGAAACTCCACCACCCTAGAGGACATGCAGAAAAGTGCAATAAGTGTAGAGGCCAACCTGCTGGCTAAAAGAGCACGATAGAGGATGGAGAGGAGAGTCATGACTAAAAATGAACCTTCCACATCTTCTTTTGATTCCAAACTAGATTCCTTAGCTAGAATAGTGGAGAGGATGATGCAGAGACTTGCTATAACCAAAAGAAATCCTCCTAGAGAAAACCAACCTACTCCACAAATTTGGAATCCTAACTTCAGAAAAAATCCTCCTCAAATCAAGAAAGAGAGATCCCAGGGATCAAAGAGAATAGAGGGGTCATGATCAACATATCAGACCACCCCTATAGGAAAATTATGCTGTCAAGGGTGAGGATTTAATTGAAGAATTAGAAGACACACACATAAACCTCATTGGCATTCATGATAATGAAGCCATTTTCCTTATTCAGGAAGAGCAATAACTTTTCCTTCTTTCTCAAATAGAGGTGAGTGAGGAAGCCTAAGAGACCAAACAATGGGCATTTGAAAATGCCATTATGGAGGTACACAGGTAGTACAATCTACAAATTAAAAAGACAGATGCAAATTCCTCAAAAAAGGTAACCGAAACAAAGAAAACAGTCAAAACCAAGAAAGATCCTGAGCCTTCTACCAAAAAGATCCTCGAGAAAGGTAATGCTGAAACTCCAGCAAAACGAAACCGTACCATTTTACAAAGATCAACACAGAATGAGGTTTCATCAACCAGTCGACCAACTACTTCTACTCAGAAAACTATAGTGGACCGATCAAAATTGTTGAGCCAAAGCAGAGCCACTACTCCTTTCAGCCTCGAAGGAGAATTATCCAAAGTGAAAATTCCCATTCCCCTTTCCGAGTTGATGAGTAAGGATGCTTACCAATCGCAAGTGATCAAAGCGCTGAGCATTGAGTCTGATATAGGCATGAAGGCCTTAACCGTTGGATCGACGAATCATTCAGACACAGTGAATATTACCGATGATCAACCTGAACTCCTATTTGGCCCTGAAGTTGATGGTCAGACTAACACTAGTGTTGTCACTCCTTTTTACATCAGCCTTAATATTCATGACCTGATTCTGCACAATGCTATGTTATATTTGGGTTCTTCTCATAAAATGATGCCTAAAGCAGTGATGGAAAAACTCTGACTCGAGGTCACCAGACCTTACAAGGATTTACACTCTTTTGACTCCAGCAAAGTCATATGTATCGGGTTGATAAAGGAATTGCGTATCACCCTAGTTCAGATTCCAGCAAAAATCATGGTTATGGATGTGATAGTCATAAACATTCCCTTGAAATATGGTATGTTGTTGTCTAGGTCTTAGGGGGCCAAGTTGAAAGGACTTTGCAGTTGGATATGTCATATGCCACCATCCCATTATTCGGACAACAGAGAAGACTGTACAGAGAGAATCTGATTAAATATATGGTCAGTAGCCAAGAAAATCCACATAACTATCCTTTGTAGTATGCTCACTCTAATCTATATTCCTTCATCCTGTATAATGACGATGATATGGGAGAACAAATCGCTCAGCTGGAAGAAGATACATTCGACCCGAACGAAGACCAAGAAATCACTGAAGAAAAAGGGAAGAAACTTGTAATAAGTGAAGAATTGCCAGCAGATTTCTGGAGCATGGACTTCGATGTGGCTGTAAGAAAAGAAGGAGCTGGAGCAGGAGTTTGGTTACAAAATCACAAATCTAGGTATTCAAAAAACCATTCTTACAAACTAAATTTTCAATGTACTAACAACATAGCCGAGTATGAAGCTTTGATGCTCGACCTGAAACTACTAAAGAAGGTGGTGCCAAACAAATCATGGTAAGAGGCAATTCTGAATTAATTATCAAACAAATTAAAGGTGAGTATGCAACAAAACATCCCAAGCTTAGGGCTTATAGAAATGTTGTTTTGGATGCCCTTAAATGTTTCACTGAAGTTGATTTGCAGGTGATGCCTAGGGGACATAACATTTTAGCAGATGGGTTAGCTACATCAGCAGCTACATGTAAGATACCTTTTCATTCCACTCACCCATACACGATGCAGGTGAAGTGCATACCTAATGTCTTGGACAACATCAGATACTGGCAGGTATTTGGGAACGATGATCAAATCGAAGATTTTCTACAATGTAAAAATAATTTTGAGTGTACAAACATAGACTTAGAAAGTGACGATGAAAATGTGAATAAATCTATTTTTGGAAATGATAGTGTAAATAAAATAGATTCGGGAGAGTTAGGTGAAGATGAGATAGAGTTTGATGTTTTTCATTTAAAGAGTAATGTTTTTCCTAGGGGTTTAGTTCCATTAGAATACTTATTTGATTTTAATGATGTAGCTAAAAAACCTAAAATTGAAGCCAGTGGGAAAGAGGTTGAAGATGTTAACATAGGAATAGAAGAGAAACCTAGGATAGTAAAACTTTCCAAATCCTTACCTCCTGAGCAGAAACTCAAATACATTGAACTTTTCAAGGAATATGCGGACGTGTTTTCTTGGGGATATGAAGATTTGAAATCTTATGACACGAGCATCATACAACATAGGATTCTGATTAAAGAAGATCAAAAACCTTTCAGACATAAACTTAGGAGAATCAATCCCAAGTTACTTCCCCCGATAGAAAAAGAAATCAAAAAGATGTATGATGCTAAAATCATAGTCCCCTTACGATTTTCCAAATGGGTTTCAAATCTGGTCCTAACCCGAAAGAAAACTGGAGAAATTAGGATTTGCATTGATTTCTGAAACCTGAATAAGGTTTCCCTAAAAGACAACTACCCATTTCCAAAAATGGACCACATATTACAAAAGGTAGTTGAATCCAGTCGAATATCCTTACTGGATGGTTTCTCAGGCTATAACTAGGTTCTCATTCATCCAAATGATTGAGAGAAAACAACTTTGAAAACACCTTGGGGCACCTTCATGTACGTGAAAATGCCTTTCGGGTTGATGAACACTGGGGCCACTTTCCAAAGAGCTATGCACATCTCTTTTGTGGAAGAACTTGGAAGATTTATTGTCATTTATCTGTACGATGTAACTATTTATTCCCAATCCAATGACGAGCACTTATGACATCTCAAATGAGTGTTTGAGAAATGCAAGAAATTTGGGATTTCTCTAAACCCTAAGAAAATACTTTTCGGATTAGAGGAAGGTAAACTGTTGGGGCATATAATATATAAGGATGGAATTAAGATAGACCCTAGAAGAATAGAGGCCATTCAAAAACAAGAACACCTAAGTAATATCAAAGAGTTACAGTCTTTTATTGGAAAAATAAACTTTCTAAGAAGATTCATACCTAACCTGGCTGAGCTTCTCAGGAACATCACCAACATGTTAAAAAAGGACACAAAAATAAAATGGGACTCTGAATCCAAGCAATCTTTTGAACAAGTTAAACATGCACTCACATAGGCTCTAGTCTTGATATGTCCTGACTTCACCAAGGATTTTTACCTTTTTTCTTTCGCTTCTGAACATACCATTGCAGTAGTATTACTACAGAAAAACAACGAAGGGTATGAACAACCCATAGCCTTTTTCAGTAAATCTTTAAGAGATGCTACTTTGAATTATAAAATAATGGAGAAATAAGCTTTTTCCCTAGTAAAATCCATAAAGGATTTTAGAGTATATATTCTCCATTCCCACACCATTGCATACGTTTGGAATGCAATAGTCAAGGACATTTTAACCTAGGAAAATCCAGATGGTAGAAGAGGAAAATGGATTGCTATCATTCTGGAGTATGACATAGAGATTAAGCCTACTAAACTGATTAAAGGCCAAGGTATAGTAAAGTTAATGGCTGAATCCAATTTCCATGCTCTTGATATTAATTTCTTAGCTGTAGTAGATGAACAGGGAGAGCAGGTGGCTCCAAGCGTGAAAGAGGTATTTCTGAACTCTCCATGGTACGCAGACCTGATATTTGTTTTTCATAAATTACAAGCTCCCCCTAGTATGACCAAAACTAAAGCTAGGCTTTTGAAATTGAAAGCATTAAAATTTTGCATTCTATAAGGCAATCTTTATTGGAAGGATCCTGGAGGTATTTTGTTGAATTGTCTGTTAAAGGATGAAGTTGACAAAGTATTGCAGGATTTTCATGCAGGAGACTGTGGTGGTCACTTGAGCTGGAAGACCACAACTAATAAAATCCTCAGAGCTGGGTTCTATTGGCCTACGCTATTTGCTGATGTGCATCAGAAGGTGACTTCATGTCGTAAATTCCAGGTGTTTGAGGGCAAAAAGAAACTCCTCCCTTTTCCCCTGAAACCAATCTCTGTTGAAGCTCCTTTCCAACAATGGGGATTAGAATTTATCAGAGAAATACATCCTCCCTCTTCAGGCCAGTACAGGTGGATTCTTATTGCTACGGACTACTTCACAAAATGGATCAAAGCTGTACCAAGAAGGCAAGCTACTAATTCTATCATTGTTAAATTTCTAGAAAATAATATCTTGTCTCGTTTTGGATGTCCAAGGAAAATTATAACTGACAATGAAGTTGCTTTCCGGTCCAAGAAGCTCATAGAGTTTTGCAACCAGTATCATATCAGTTTGGGACATTCCACAACTTATTACCCTCAAGGAAATGGGCTAGAGAAGTCATCCAATAAAACCCTGGTGAACATTATTAAGAAGATGTTGCAAGAAAACAAAAAGTCATGGCATAACAAGTTGGTTTTTGCACTGTGGGCCAATAGACTGACCACCAAGAGGTCAATTGGTATGTCTCCATATCAGTTGGTCTATGGCACTAAAGAAATTTTTCCTACCTCCTTAGGGGTTCCTATTATGAAACTGTTGGAAGATATGCAAGACGAGCCGAACGACTCCCAAAGAAAGATAAATTAGATGGTCCATTTGCAACAGTCTAGAGAAGAACTATACAACAAAACTCAGGTTGTCTAGGAGAGCATTAAAAATATATTTGATAAAAAAACAAAAGAATACCACTTTGAGCTAGGTGACCTGGTTCTAAGATGGGATTCTCGAAATGAAGAAAAAGGGAAGCATGGAAAATTCAATAGTCTATGGAAGGGACCTTACATAATTCGCGCATTCAGAGGAAATAATGCTTTCTTGCTCAATAATAGCGATGGGACCAATCTTCTAGGAGGACCTATGAATGGTAGAATGTTGAATCACTATTCACCTCCTCAGTAGGGACCTTTCAGTCACACCTTTCCATTGTACAAATCATTTCATTTTTCTTATAAGTTTTGTATGAATAAATTGGATCATATGGTTGAAGATCATGGAGAAGGCCCTAAGCCAGTGAACATTGTCATCAAATTTTCAAAAATAAAACAAATCATACAACAAAGACAATTGTGGAAAAAGTTTTTCAGAACATCAGAAAATAGGATTCTTGGCACTTCACAAGGAGAGTACCATCCCCAGGTGGAGCTGCTTCTATAACCCTATAATTTATAGGATCAATTGGTGACTGAAATTTTTTATCCTTTTATTGTTTTGGTTGTCAAATGATTTTTCATTCTGCAAATAATTTGAGAAAAAGAAAAGAAAAGAAAAAAAATAAAAAGAAAAAGAAAAGAAAGAAAAAGAATAAAAGAAGGCATAAAAGAAATTGGATAGAGCCCCATGAAATAACAGTGACTTGGTTCATACAGTTTAAACATGACCAAGTCCTTTTAAATTGATGTTGATAGGAGTAGTGAATAAGATTGACTAAATTG
Source organism: Picea engelmannii (assembly GCA_009831015.1). Taxonomy (NCBI): domain Eukaryota; kingdom Viridiplantae; phylum Streptophyta; class Pinopsida; order Pinales; family Pinaceae; genus Picea; species Picea engelmannii. The sequence continues at coordinate 235,650 of ML799136.1, read as the reverse complement.
CTTAATCTTAGCCAAGCAATTTAGGTTAGGTAGTGAATAAATTTGACCAAACTACCTAATCTTGGTCAAATAACCTCAGGATAGAGTAATTTCTTGGTCCAACAGTTTAATCTGGGCTAAATATCATAGGTAATTAGGTTAGAGCATAGGGTAGTTTGATTTATTTCAATAAAACAAGCTTGATGATTGATATTGAACCATATCTCTGATGTTTGAAAGTTTTGATGTCTAACCCCCATAGTGATAAAAATAGAGAAAGCTTGGGTGAATCCACATAATGCACTTATCCTAAGTTTTGGAGAAAATATGACTTTGCGCTCACAGAGTAAAGATAGCGCATAGATGAACAACTGAGATGTTGGTGCCGAGATCTATGATTGAAAATATTTTTCGGACCCCCCCCCCCCGACCGTTCTACCTTTAACGGTAGGGGGGGGGGGGTCCATAATCATGTATAAAGAAGGCGTGCATCTTAATGGCTGAGGTGTCGGTGCATATATCTACGATTGAGATTGAATTCTAGACCCCCTCGATCGTTCTTCTTTTAATGGTGGGGGGGGGATCCAGAATGTTAGTTAAACGTCACACTTAGATCTATGGTCCAGCGACAGGTGCACCGATGGACGGTTGATGGTGTTTTTCAGACCCCCCCCAACTGGTCTTCTGTAATGTCCTCACTTTGGGACATCATCACAGTGTAGAGGGTTATGATTACCAGAGTAGCCAGATGGAGGTTATAGTGAGTATAGGGGTTATTGAGAGGCATTGTGGGGTCCATCTTGCATTTCTCATCGTATTCCATCATTATGAGCCATTCCGCACAGGTTGGCTTTGGTTCCGTTGCATTTCGACGATTTCCATGATTTTGACTATTTTGAGCTATAAGTCAATGAAATTCACTGAAGAGGTCATTTTGGGAAAATTACTTGGATGAACCTCTCAGTGTAATATCTCGTTGGAATCGGGAGGAGAAACACTACAGGATGGGATGGCTAGAAGTGACTATCAGTGGCCAAGGAAGCCACAAGGAGAGATAAGGAGTTTTTTCAGAGGTAAAAAGGTTAATTAATTAATTAAAGTGATTTAATTAATTAATTAAATATTAATAAAATGAAAGTCACTTTGGAGGGACAAGGTGATCCAAAAGTATAAAGGAAAGGCAAGGGCCTCTTCTCATTCATTCATG
>ML799136.1:214916-228921 GCA_009831015.1 Picea engelmannii | reverse complement strand
GGGGGGGGGTCTATAATGGATTGATTTTCTAGTGAGCTCCCCTTCTCTATGTGGTAGGAATCCATTGGTCCAGACTCCCACCGCTTACCATTTTCTGACATACCCCCATCATCCCATGACATCATTTTCCACCTTTCCCCAAAGGTCATGTCTCATAACTCTGTCAGTCCATTCCCCCTGTTCAATAGTTACAAGTCCCTTCATCATGGTTACCTCCCAATCGACACCTTCCACGTCACCCGATCGTATTTGTCATTCATTGTTACCTGCCATCTCACGCTCCAAAGGACCCGCTGGCAATTTATTACTGACCAACTTATCCATTAGCCTGTTGACCTATCTCCCGCACCCAACGGGTATTCATTTGCTCAAAACTACCTTTTTCCCTTCATTCTCTCATTTCTTACTGTGTCGTCTCACCAAAAAATATTTTTCCCGTCACACCAGAGCATATTTTTCCTCGTTTTCTCTTCATTTCAGTCAACTGTCCAAAACCACAGTCATCCCCACTAACGTTTGTTTGACTTGCAGTTATTTTCACAATGATGGCGCCAAAATCAAAGAAAGTAGAAGAAGAGGAAAATCCTTTCCTCCCACATCCTTTCGACCTCGACAGGATCCATTTGGCTGAAAAAAATCATTTAATTAGAGACACCAGGTGCAAATTCGACTTCATGGATTTACAGTCATGGCTCAAAGAGGTTTTTCTAGATCAGAGCGATGAAATTGGGCTCTGGGAGTCCAACCTTCCTCTGTATATTTTCCCCCAGTTCCTCCATTTCCCTGAGTTCACCCTCAAAAGCCAGGTTCATTGCCTCCCCGACCAGAGAGCCATAGTATCTTCATCAGGAGAGACTCTATTTTTCATTACACCAGAAGCCATCGATCAAATGATGCAGATACCCAAAGTTGAATCCGCCTCCCCTTTCAATCTTGAAGTCATCACAGAACTTTACCATAAGTTATATTTCCCTCAAAGAGCCCAGATTTTCAAGATTTTCCTCCCTCAGGCAGTTCAGTTCCCCAAGACAAATCCCTCGTACACTTCTTCCCTGTTCTCAGTAAAAGGAAACCAAGTCATCTCATTGCTCTGTGCTCTACTTGGGTATTTTTCCGACCAATGGGTGGACGAGCCTATATTTGGTTTCTTGTCAATCTTCTCTACGGAAGAAAGGCCTACCATTCGGTTCGATTACAACACTTTCCTGGCAAACAATATTCATGAACAGTTTTCAAATTTCGCCAGAGAGGGCAAGTTTCGGTATTCCTCAATACTGGACTACATGTTCACTTTCTTTTAGGAGGATAGATTCTCCTTTTCAATGCAGAAGATGGACAAGGACGGGAGGCCGCAAGTGGCAACATATTGGACTTCGCTACTCAGGCAAAATTCTACATAATTCATCTTCAAACAATTTATCGAGCAGTTCTACCATCCAGTGGTGAGCATGCTCAGTGGCAGACCTGAACCGAGAATAAATGAGGATATTCAGAGGATCTTACACCTCTCAGACCTGGAAAAAAATAGAGATTGGTACCTTTACCAAAATCACACCGAGATCAAAGTATATGGATGCGAGTTGGCCCCATACAAATTGCCCAAGTATCTGCCCGTGAGGATATTTTCCCTGGAACATATAAGGCAAATGATTAACTCAGATGACATACATTTTGTGTATTTGAAAAAGAAACAACAACTTAGAATTAAAGGGAAAATAGGATACTTCATCTGCAATAGCCGAGGCGTCGGGGAGGAAGCAGACAAAATGTTGAAATAAATGAAGTTTTTTGTTAGTTTCATTTGGCACTATGATCTGCACGGGATAATTTTTGAGATGAGGGTTAAAAATAAGAATGTTCCATATATTCATACACCCAAGCCTGAGATAAAAAAGTTTGCTAATCAAACAGAATGGGAGTCGAACACTCTGGTCAAGATAGAACAACATGACCCTCTAGTCATCGTCTCACAGACTACTACACCACAGGCTCCCAAAGAGAAAAGATCCAGGAAGGATACTTCACCTTCCGTCACAAAAGTGTCGGTTGAATATTTCCAATTACACACCAAAAGGTTAAAATCCAGTCACACACCTGATACAGCTGGTGAAAAGGGAATCCAATCCACTGAAACCATCAAGGATGATCGGTCACTTATTAGCACAAGCAGCAAGCATATCATGTCTACAATTTTGCCTAAGAATCCCATGACTACTCCACTAGCCGACCAGTCGAGTAAAGGAGGACCAAAATTGAGTATTTTTGAGAAGTATGACCTGATCAAAAATAAAAATTAGACGCTGACCAACAATACATATGCTCAATTTTGGAAATAGACATCAACGACACAACACAGACTATTGTCAACATTTGATACAGAGAAGGGTAGAATGCACATTTCATTTCTGAAAGCACAGGTGCCAGATCCAAAAGCAATCACTGATTATAAGAGGGAAACATTTGAGTTTCATACGAGAGATGTGCATCCTACTGATCAAATGGATCTGCACAGGAAAACTGGGAAAATAATTTTCTCCACGTTGGCAAACGCTTCTATTGTGTCCACTAAATTATAGGTATCTTTGAGCAATGTCCAGACACAACTGAAATTAGAAAAGATATCATCCTTTGGAAAGGATAACAAAATTAAGATGTTGGAAGAATTGGTCCTCAAGATCGTGTATGACCGCTCAAATGTGAAATAAGTTGAGGATATGATTAAAAATAAAAATGTTGATATAGCCTCTCTGAGGAAATAGTTGAAACTTCCACCAACAGAAGATGCACAGGAAAAGGAGATAGCTGAGACAGAAGGGGAAAAGGATGAGATGCTCAAGTTGATCATGGAGAAGAATGCACAGTTGAAAGAGATGGAAGCAGAACTGGAAAGGCTATTAAAGGAGAAGGAACAATCAAAGCCTATGGAGGTCATTCCATTGAGTGTAGTTTCACTCACAGGAGTAAGCACAACATCTGCTATGGAAATTCCCTCAGCAACTCCATTGACATCTCTGGAGAAGATAGTAGACCTGGAAAAATCCATGGAAGAGATGAATTTGCAAGAGAAAGAGATTAGCAGATTTAAAAAGGAGGTTGAGAAACTTTAGGAACTCAAGTCTTCTTACCAAGCCAGCTACTCCAAGGAGAAACAAACATCAGACAAACTCAAACAGGAATTGCAACAACTTCAAAATCAAACAGTGGCAGGCAAAACACTTGTTGAGGTCAAGGAAAATGTCTGGATGGATATCACCAAATACATAAATGAAATATGGCCTATGGTACAAATCATGTTCGAACAAAATGAACTGGTACAAAGAAGTAAGCAGGCGATTGAAAAGATAAGAGGAGAATTGGGAGAGATGCCTGCAGAAGCCACTAAGATCATTAAATTCCTGAATTCAAAAACCAGAGAAGAGTTAGAAGATTTGAAAATTGAAGATAGGATAGAAACCATCCTTGAGGTCAAGAGAGTCTTGACCAAAAGAGGATTGAAACTACAAATAGAGGAAACGTTCCAGGCTATGGACATAAGAGTGCAAAGATTTTTCAGCAAAATTGAAGCTCTGCAGAAGAAAGGCTTCCCTGGCTTAAGGGTCATAAATGAGAAGTTAATGACACTTTCTGACTATAAAAAGAAACTAGCCACTGTGTCTAAAGATAGTTCGAAAATCTCAGAAATACAGGGTAGTATCACAGGCAAGGTGTTCTTAGAAGCTTTCGAGTCAGACATCGTCATACAACATGAGATCCAATACATTTTCATCATCCATCCAACTTTTTCCAAGTATAAAGAGATGGATGAAGTATACCGGAGATTGCTCAAAGTCAGTGTTCCCAGTAACCTTCGATGGGAAGAGTTATGAAATTTGATCGAGTAAGAGATGAGGTGTCAAATCCCAGTCATCAATCCAATCAGGTGAAGTCATGCAGAGTGCTCACCAACAGTTTACCCCAGAAATCAACATGAAGTTTCAACACATCACCAAATAGTTCCTGAATTTTTGTATCTTGTTGAGTTAGTTAGCTAAATTTAGATTTCCATGTCTTGATATTTAATGATAGTATCGTATGTAATTTTTTATTATAAATACTTCAAACTTTGAAGTACCAAGGGTTGATCTTTACACCCTGTAAGCTAGAAAGACTGTAATTTTTATCAAGAGATCTTCTAGTAATACAAAGAGCCATTTCACAGGATTCTCGTGTGTTATTCATTGGTGATGTTTTTCTTTTCTATGTTGAATGTTTTTCTCCCTCAGTTGCCGTATTGTTTTCTAATCTAAATATTTTAAAAGTAGCGCATGTTGTAGTATTTATCTTTGTATACCCTGTTTCCGGCTTTGAAAGATCTAAATGTTTATCTTTCTGATATTAAAATGAAGAAATTCTTAAATGCTTCTTTACTTTAATTGATATTTCTCATCTTTTTTGTTATTCATCACTTTACTGCTAAAGAATCCAATGAATGCATTATCTTTCCCTGTGAAAAGAATATTTTAATTTCTGTTTAGATTTTTATCTTTATAATACAGACCCCATATCCCAACGGAGGTGCAAAAACCTTTTCAACCAACTTAACAAAAAAAAAATCCATTCAATATTATTTTGTTTAACTAGCCTAATATCTCAAAGTTAAAGCATAGCTAAATCATACAGAGAGATCCCTCTTTGAAACTGGTAGGGCTAGATTCCAGTTTTGAAGTGGTTGTATAAAGTTACCTCTAGTAAATTTCTTCTTTTCTGACAACCTCTGGGAATTTACAGAGCGTTAACACTTGGATGATCTCAGAGCTCGATCCAAGAAACGCACTCAACATCTCAATGATTTACGAATCATCTTCCAAAGGTGTCGTTAGTACAACATCTACTTGAATCCCCTCAAATGTGTATTCTGCGTCACTGCTAGGCACCTCCTCAGGTTCATCATGTCCCAATGTGGCATTACCGTGGACCCACTCAAAGTCTAAGCCATCACATAAATTCCACCCCCTCGTAATTTATGCCAACTACAGAGCCTACAAGGCAAAGCTAACTTTTTACAGTGCTTTGTCCCAGATTACGCTACTCGTGCACACGGCTTCCTTCACTTACTCTGTCATGACATCCCATTCCAATGGGATGAACATGCCCAAACCATTTTTGATGATCTTAAAGTATCTCTCTCCAATGCCCCGTTGATTATTCCACCTAACTATAACCGCGACTATATCCTCTACATATCAGCCTCATCCATCTCAATAGCAGGAGCTCTCATCCAAATAGGGGATGACGATCGTGAGCATGTCATTTACTACATTACTAAAAACCTTTCAGGGACACCCTTGAAATACAATCATGAAGATAAAATAGCCCTTGCAGTTGTCCTCATAGTCCAAAAGCTACACCATTATATTCTTCTTCGAACTACCAAAGTCATAGCAGATTCCAACCCCATGTAATACTTTCTCAGTCGTCGGAAAATTAACGATAAATTTTCCCAGTGGATCGTCAACCTTCAAGATTATGACCTCGAATTCTCAACACCTAAGAGCAAGAAATCCCTTATCCTCGCCGAATTCATCACGATGTTTCCCTCAGATACTACCAATTTCCCCATCAATACCAACTTCCCCGACGAACATCTCTTTTACATCCCCTCAGATGACCCTTGGTATGGTGATCTCCTCATCTACCTTCGAACACAAAAATTTGGAAACCACCTCTCCAGAGACGATCATCAATGAATTCGTCACCAATCCCCATGTTACCTACTCATTGGGGACATTTTATATCGGCAAGGGGTCGACACTGTACTTCATCGATGATTAACTATCAACGAGGTAGATTGAGTCTTGAATGACTATGACAGTGGTGCTTGTGGAGGCCACCTCTCAAGGATGTCCACCGCCCAGAAAATCATTCGCGCCGGTTACTTTTGTTCTACCTTGTTTCATGATTGTATTCATGTTGTGAAGCGATATGAAAATCGTCAGCTTTACGCCAACAAAGCATGAGCACCACCTACTCTTCTACACCCAGTCATCACTGTCGGCCCCTTTTTCAAATGGGGCATAGAATTCATGACTTGCAACCCTCCATCCAGAAATGGACACAAATACATCTTCATGGCAGTCGATTACTTCACCAAGTGGGATGAAGCCATGCCCACCTTCAACAATACCGCTGAGACCACGGCCCATTTTTTCTTTAACCACGTCATTTCCTTCTTTGGAGTACCACTACAACTAATCTCTGGTCACGGGAAACATTTTGAGAATGATATTTTCATCGAAACTCTTATCCAGGTTAGGCTTCTCCCATGAGTTTTCCTCCCCATATTACCCTCAGTCAAATGGTCAGGTCGAAGCAGTCAAAAAGGTCCTCAAAACCATGTTACAACACATGGTTGACAAATAGAAGACCAATTGGCATCATAGGTTATTCTCCATGCTATGGGCCTATCACACGACAATCAAAACTGCCACTAGTTTCACACCTTTTCATCTAGTCCACGGGGTGGAGGCCACTCTTCCCATCGAGTGAGAAATTCCCACCTTACACACTATTATTGAGCTATTACCTAACACTGCTCCAATGGAGCAGCATTTGTTGAGCTTAGAGTCCCTAGATGAGGATCTTTGATCTTCATTACAGAACAATGAAGCAACCAAAAAATTATCAAAGTCCACCTTTGATCGCCATGCCAACCTTCGCTCATTCAATGAAGGTGACATTGTCCTCGCTTACGATGTCTCTCACAATATCCTCGGCCATGGAAAATTCAAGTCACTATGGCATGGACCTTATACCATCCAACATTTCCTTACTAAAGATGTGCATGTTATAGCCTCCCCCGAAGGCCACCCTCTCAAAGAACCCGTCAACGGGTTGTACCTAAATAAATTTTACGCCCTAGCATAGCCATTCTACACTAGGATTTTTATTTGTGTATGTTTGTTTTAGAGTTTTTAATCTTCTTTCATCCATACCTCATGTCTAATTTATCACTCATGTTATTGAAATATTCCACCCCCATCGTCCTACCACATCGGTTACGCCGACGGAGCTAGCCGTTGGACACAGAATATCGCTTCGGCTGCTTGGGCCCTCTATTCACCCTCACATGAACTGCTCCACTCCAACGACATATGTTTAGGATCAACCACCAACAATCAAGAAAAATACATAGTCGTCATTGGTCTCCTCACTAAGGCCATCCATCGCCATGTCCATCACCTTAGCGTTTTACTTGATTCCCAACTGGTTGTCCTCCAGCTCAATAATGTGTACTGCATTCACAATCCTTGCCTCTTCCACAAATACCTGCAAGTTAGAATTTTATCTCGACATTTTGATTCCATTACACTCACACATATTCCAAGACAATTTAATCAAATGGAAGATAACATGGCTAACCTAGTATTATATTGGCATTTATCACATCAGGTTACCAGTACGCATACATCAAACATCAATAATCTGTCACAACATATAGACATCATCAACCAAAACACAAAACTCATGTAAACATCACCAAGATCAAAAAATGTATATCCATATATATATCGGTAAAATATGCTATCCACATGTTTAAATATATATATATATATATATATATATATATATATATATATATCGTACATATACAAACATCTATAGGCCGATGAACCACCTTTCCCCTATAGATACAAAACTGGTGCCACTACACCCAATACGCTCGTAGGCCTATATAAATACCATAAAACATATAAATACTTATAGAGACACTCATGGTGCCTCTAGAGCACCACCACCTGGCCCTCCCTCAGGAGGTGGTGCCCCACCCACTATTGGTCCCTCCGGACCTAGAGGTAGTGTTTCCAGCCAATTCACATTTTTATACTGTCCTTATAAGCTGCCTACACCAGTGCCTTTGCAAACCTTGATTTCCGTCGCAACCTTTGCAATAAAACGACACTATTTTTTTTTTATGCGTTTGCCCACTTTCCCTTGTTCTTGTTTTCATGACTGCAAGCGTGAAAACTTTGATTTCAAAGTCATATTAAAATCATCACTGGATTGTTGTGATCGTTCTTGTCGATATGTCCATTCCGTTTCCAATTTAATTATGATTATACAATTGACAAGACTCGAAGATCCTTATTCATTTGGCATTATTTAATTGTTAATATGATTTCTTGAGATTGTGATTCAATCATTGATTTATTGGTGGCTTGATGTTTGATCGAGTTTGTGAAGCATTGGTAGTTTAATTTATATAGTCTTTCATCGCTTATCTTGACACATTGTTTTCATGAAAACACATGGACGTTGTGGTTATACCCTTGGTGTGATCATTTCATACAACACATATTTCATATGATCGAACCCTTGGTGTTGATTTCGAATCATTATTTTGGTTTTAAAACTATTGATTGCACAAATGTTTGGTCGACTTACTATAGATTTCATTTAATTGATTGAGTGGCATGGTTTTTTAACATATGCAATAGTAATATTTGAATCGTTATATGCACCGACGGTTGTACTGTGGGAAATGACTATTTTGCATGGGCTAAACTAGCTCCACCACCTTCGCACATTTGTTCATTAATGCTTTCCCCCTATCTCGGGTCACCCCTGGTGTTTTTGGGTAAGCCTGCGAGCATTCTTCCCCTGCGTATACTCTGTTCAAACCCTATCCCTAACACCCTGCTCACCGTGTGATCCTGTCTATGGCACCGGTGGTGCGCATAGAGCCAAATGATAGCCAAACTCTGTTACTATTCAATAATGCCCGTAAGGATTTAGAAAACAGTGGTTGGCTGGTGTTTATAAAAAGGTTCAAGGGTTTCAACCTTTCAGTTGCCCAACAATTTGTCCTCACCTTTGACGGGTGCAGGGATAAATTCGGTGACATACAACTCGAGCTGAATGAAGAATTCATAAGCTCTGCTACAGGACTAGTAGCTACTGGCCAAAGGTGTTTCAAAAACTCCAAAGTCGACGAGGTTTCATGGCGATTACTATTCGTATCACGAAAGGTTGTGTCCTGTGATAAAGGTATGCCTATTTCTACCCTCAAACCCAGGTGGCACGATCTTTTGGTAATTGTTAAACAGTTTGTGACCTGTGAAGGTTGGTATGGCTTGGTATTTCTGTATCACCTCCGGTTATTGATGATTTTCATGGGCTATCCTTTGAACATGCTGCATTACTTCGTTCATAGTCTTTACAAGATGTCGAAGAGATTCAAATGTGAGAAGGCTGATAGAAGCCTTTTTCATCACGGCTTAATTAAACTCATTATCGTCCACCATTTAAACCTTAGTGGCGATAATTGGCAAGCCTTTCTATCTAGAAATGGCTTTGCTAATCCAGAGTCTGCTCAAATCGACAATGTTGTGGTCAGTGAAACTTTGGTTGGACCACCCGTGCCACTGCATATCCTTCTACCCCCTGTCAAACCCTCCGTTTTCCCTGATTTGGACCTACCTGATGCCTTGGTTAACCCATGCGCTAAGGATGATATTAAGGTTGTCAAAAGACCTGGGAGGAAGAAAGGCAGAGGTGACAATGCTGTCAATAGTAAAGGGAAGAAAAATGCTCGATTGATATCGAGACTTGCCCGGAACAAACCTAAACAGAACATTGACCAAAAGCCCATAGTACTGAGAGAGGACTCAGACTCTGATATCGAGCATTTCCTAGCTGAAGAGTATCCCTATTCTCATGGACTATGCTCTAAAGAACCCTATGACTATGTCTCTAACTTACCCCCATGCCTAAAAAACGATCCTAACTACCCGGGAATCAAGATGCAAAAGGAAACCCTTGGTAATCTGAACAAACCCTCACCTATGATGCCAAAGCCCGGGCAACCATCATGCATCCAATGTAATTCTTGGCTAGAGCGTTATTACATCAACGTTCCCTTGTTGCAATCGGAGATCAAATCATTAGAGGAACGGGTGACAGTGTTGGCGAAGGAGAACAATAGGTTACAAGCCAATGAAAATAAACAAAAAACCACTGGTTCGATTGTCTTCAGGAACGTCGAAGCAACAACGACCTTCGTCAATTCCAAATTATCATGACCAAGTTGTTTTTTGATTGTCCAGGTATGAATTTCAATATCAATTTTGTTTTTTGAGTTGTTTCGAATAAATACAACCGATTGGATTTTCTTTCTATAGCTTTGTTCGTTTTGATTCAAAATGATTATGTTTCTCTTAGTTTACCAAATCAATTTCATTATGAATCATGAGTGGGAAATTTGTTTGCTAAACTCAGACACAGCTATGATTTAGTTAATGAGATTTTATTATTCTCGGTTTAGTATAAATGATTGATTTGTTTTTTATTATGTTTGGCGTGTTCTTGAATCAATTATGTTCGTCTGATTTAGGATAGTCGATTTGGTTTGATTTCAATTAGTTTCGTTTGTTTCTAATAGACTCAAAACAACCCTGTTGACTTTGATTTACCAGGAACGACTTTGTTTTGTATGGAATCAATATTATCATTTGGATTTTGATTACACTCAACCTGTGCAAAAGATCTATTTGCTAAAATCGTGTAGTTGTGTTGATTGATACAATTTTGCATAATGATTGTGTCGGCTCCCAACTGTTTCGATTCGTTCCTGTTTGATTTGATTTGTAAACGATTGTTGCATGTTATGATTAGCATGATATTTGGTATATGTTTGATATAGTTCCATTAATTTGAAATACGATCCTCTTGATTTTATTGTGATTCAACAATGATTTTGTTAATGGATGAGGCGACATAAACTATTGCATAAATGATTTGTTTAACCTGTTATAGTTTGTGTCGATTGAAATGGGTTCATGAAAATGATTTCATTGCTGTCGAATTATCTAAGCGATTATGTTTACCTGAATTGGTGATAACAAATGTTGAACAGAGTGCATGTATCTCTGTTACCTTTCGATTGACCATGATTTCATTTGTTTCAAATTAGCATATAAGTTTTGATTTGAATGATTCGTTTGGTTTCCAATTAGCAACTAAATTTTTGTTTCATAGTTTGAATATAATTCTGTTAAGATTTGAATTGGTTTTGAAACAATTCTGTGTTTAATTTAGACCAGCTACAGAATCGCAAGATTATGTAGCTAGTCTCAAAAATTAGATTTTTGTCAATTTTATCAATAAAATATCCTCTAATCTTGTCTATTTTTGTCCCCTTTCAGGTGCATACTAATTACAATGATCAATGGGGCATGCTATGGCAGTTTGAGAGATGTTTTTGTGATACATTTTTATTATAGGTTGTTAGTTTTAGTCAGACTTGGGAGATTATCCCCAGATTTTTTGTAAACTGTTTTGATAATTCCCACAGGGATGTTTTACCCTGTGGGAAGTCTTTAAATACTTGTTATTTTTTGTAAAAACCATCATGATCACGGTGGGAGAACTAGAATATGGACTTATGATACAGACTGGGATGAAAGTTGATGTCTTGTAACAGCTTTCGCTTTCAATATATCAAACTTTTGTTTCAGATTTTATTCATATCAGTTTGTAATCAGTCATCGACTACTTTAGCTATCATGATTCATTGCATGTTGATGTGATTTGATTTGTATGTTGTCCATATCTGATCTCTCTTATTTAAAAATACAACAATCATTCTATTTCGATTTAATGAATATAGGTTTATCTTTTTCATTAATTGAATTGTTATGTACAAATTTTTCACAAGGATTTATCTGACTGCGATGATTTGTAAATTATAAGATTGCTGTAATTTTTTATGTCTTGTTTGTCCTGTCATTGATATTTGAAGAGCACAGCTGCTTCTAGTTTACAAGAAGCTTGTGGATAGTCTGGTGCGGGTTTCCTCCCACCGAGCAATTGAATCGACTATTTGATACAGGATGAACTTGAAGCGTTACTTCAGGTCAGTTTGTTATTTGTCATTTAATAGTTATCTTATTAGTGTCATTTAAGTAGGTTAGATAAATATATTAGTTTAGATTCATAATTAGAGTTATTATTTTAGTTTCTTAGCTTAGATAGTTTTTATTCTATTTCTTCTTCATAAAATTATAAAAAATAAAAAAACATTAGTTTTGCTGTCTTAGGACAGATTACAAATGATTTTTGCAGGTTTTAATTTAAATCTATAATTTTGTAAATATTGTATATTTGTAATTGAAGCTGATTCTGTTGATAATTAAACATTTACTTTTACAGAATTATAGTTGTATGATTTAGGCAATAGATTGTATATATGTAGTTTAGATTAGTTTATTAGTTTGTTTTAATTATTGTTTTTATTTAGATTAGTTTCTTAGTGTAGTTTTCATTTGTTTTTCTAGGACTTAGATCGGCCAACGGAGCCGCTAAAACCATCAAGGTGGGTCATCCCAAACGGCTTGGGTTATTTAGACAACCCCGAACCGGATCCACTCTTCTAGTTGGTGAGCGTTCATTTTCGCCCGTCAACAAATGGCGCTAGAAGGAGGGCCTAAAATTTATTAATGGCATGAGGCAGTTGTAAGACTTCTTCACCACCTAATCGCTCACCTATAGTGATAGGAAGTCATTCGAATGATAACATTCCCCCTCAAACAACAACCACATCAAACGATGATCCATGGATCATAGTTGAGCTAGCAACCCCAAATCCTACATGTGGTGACATACAAGATATTGTCCGCCAATCTCTCATAAGAACTCATAGTGCCTTAGCCCATTTGAGGCAACCAAATTGACCTTTGGACCAACCTTTAGATTTCTCTGATATTAGAGAACAACTCGGAGGCACTAACCTCACTGTGAACCCTATAGATCCAATCCTCACTCCTGCTACAGGGGGATCTGGGATACCTCCCTCACCACCTCCATCATCCCCTTCTTCTTCAGGTGAAGATTCTTCTGACTAAGGCAGTTCCCCTTCTCATCCTTCCACATCAACTACACCAATGGCCAACCAGAATAATCTTGCTAGACCTTGGCTCGACCAGGGTGTGGTAGTCGTACCTGGAGATCAACATCCCTTACCCAAACATCCAGAGAAGTGGCTTCCCAAGTTTGACCCTGACTCTAAACAGATCATTGAAGATCACATTAAAAACATTATGTTAGCCATAAGACTTCGTAATGTCGATCATGAAGATGTAGTATGTAGGTTGTTCCCCTACACCTTCGAGGGCAATGCCTCTACATGGTACTTTGCCCAACAACCCCATACCATTGTGTCTTGGGAAAAGTTTGAGTCATGCTTTTTGGAAAAGTTCGGAGACGATAAGTCTACGGAAGTCCTGGTTATGGAGCTTTCTAGCTTAAGAATGAACCCAAAAGAGAAAATCAAAGAATTTAATCAAAGATTCTTAACACTTAAGAACTGAATCCCTACGGATTCAATGCCTACCGAGAACCTTATCATAGCATACTATACTAAAGCTTTACATCAAAGTATATCCATTTGGGTTAAACGATCTAAGAAAGCCATGTTGTTAGAAGCCTTCGAAGAGGCCATCTAGATTGAAAAGGACATCCTTAGTCTAAAAGACACTACTAGCAATGAAACAAAGACTAGTTCTTCTTCCAAAAAGAAAATCGAAATCCTCCCTAGACCTACTCAAAGTAAAACACAACCTGAAATCTCAGATTTAGAAAACTTAGCTAAAGTCATTCAAAAACTGTCGAATCAAGTTATAGACTTGAAAAGGACAATTGAAGAAGCTTCTTCGAGCAAAGGGCCTTACAAGCCCTCATTCAGGAAGCCTTTCCCAACCAATCGACCTAATCCGAATGCTGAAGGCCTTAATCTAGAAAGTCTACAGTACGCCCTTCAAACAATTCTAGAAGCCCAGGATAACTTGATGCCTCCTGAGATTCCTGAGGAGGTTGTTGAACAAGAGACAGTGTGTTATAACCCTAAAATGCACCATACAGGTTTACCTGGCATCAGGCCAACTCATGCCTCTTCCTAGCCAAAGCCATGCTGAGTAATTCCTCAAAATTCACTTGAAAACAAGCAACCCGCGCCCTAACTTCTTACTGGGCG
>ML799136.1:195905-207869 GCA_009831015.1 Picea engelmannii | reverse complement strand
ATGTTGAGGGTGAAAATGTTCAAATTTTTAAAGATTTGAAGATTACCATGGATAAATATGTGTTGCATTCAGATTTTTATGCTATGGATATGGATAAAGTGGATATTGTTTTGGGATATCCTTGGATAGAATTAGTGGGTACCGTTAATATTAATGTGCAAAATAAGTTTTTAAAGTTGTGGTACAAGAAAAAGAAAATCACATTGCAAGATGTGTCTCTTATTAAGAAAGATGGACCCATGGAAGATAACAAAGAAGTTATTGCTCAGTCCGAAGTTGAATCAGAGGCAGAGTCTACAGAAGGAGATGAAGCAAAACTACAAGGACATAATCAGGAAGCTAAAGAGGTAATTGACTCAAAGGCACAAAGTGTTGTAGATTTGAAGAAAAAAGAACAAATTCCTACAGTTGTTATATATCGCCACCCACATCATATAGAGATGAAAAAGTCATCAAGGCAAGGGCATGTGCATCAACACATTTATGCACCAGCAGGGCACCAGATAGGAAACCGATCAAGAGGTGCATGGAATAATACCAGCACTATGGGAAGAGCTCAAGCTACATAAATAATCCCATGGCAACCACGACATGATGCAGAGAAATATAAGGGTGCAAAGGTAGCAGATAGACATCACGTTCGACTTCCATTGGGATGGATGGATGGTTGTACTTTGTACCAGTTGGCTACATTGCTTATCCGGTCATATTGTATAGTTTCTTCTAATGTTTCGAGGACGAAACATGTGAAGGGGGATGGAATGTGGTATACCTAGGGAGGTAATATGGGGTACCTAGGGAGGTACCCAATGGGAATGTAGTTATGTGTTATTAGTGGAAGTCATTTAATATATGGGAATGTGGTCATTCAATGTAAGGTGGACTAGGTCCACTATATTAATAAATGCCCACTATGGTAGTTGGATGTAATAAATGTGGGAAGGCTCTCTAGAAGGTTCCTAGGAGATAGAGAGAGCTATATAGAGAAGTCTAGGCAATGTAATAAAACATAGTGAAGAATATTGTGATTGTACAAGCAATGATTGCTTGAGGAGTTTTATCCTTTCATAAAGATTAATATATGGTGTTACCCTACCTCAAGGGTTTTCTCTATTTCTTGTGTTCATGTTATGGTGAATGGTTTATGGTTTTTTCTTGGTTATTTCTGAAGTATATTTGCAGATCTGGTTTAGGTACTTAACATCATAGGTCCAATCAATCTACCATCCTCACAACAACATAATTTTATCATAACAACCACAAATTACTTTACCTGGTGGTCTGAAGTTGCTGCATTAAGAAGTGTCAACACCAGTCAGGTAATTGCCTTTCTAAATTTGAATATTATCACTCGTTTTGGTATCCACGACTGTTTAGTGTTCGAAAACACTTCTTATTTTTCATCCCTTGAGATGAGTGAGTTCTCTTTAGAAAAAGGAATTAAATTGAAGTATTCCGCCAGCTATTACCCCCAGGGAAATGGATTGGCAGAATCAACAAATAAGAACTTGATTAAAATCATCAAGAGAACGGTGGCTGAAAATCACAAAAACTGGCACAATGCACTGTTAAACGCGATTTGGACCGATAGGGTAACACTAAAGATTGTTGTAGGTAACTCTCCCTTCTTTCTCGTTTATGGCAGAGAAGCAATTCTGCCACCACACATTCTTCTCCCTTCACTTCAGCTATCGCAGAAAATACAAGAAGAAGACTGCCCCCCTTTGGAAAACCGAATTAACACTTTGATGAAGCTAGAAGAGGTAAGAGCCCAAGCTAAATGTAAGTTAGATCAACATCGACTAGTAGTTAAAAGTTGGTTTGATTCTAACTCCTCTGATAGGAATTTCGAAGTAGGTGACCTCGTCTTGAAATGGGACAAATCGCATGAGGGAAAGGGAGGGCACACAAAATTTCAAAACTTATGGCTTGGACCATTTTTAGTTGCTAAGAAGTTGGGTCCCAGCTCTTTCCGATTGCAGAATCTAGAAGGGCAACTTGACACCTATCCAGTGAATGGCCAAGCTCTGAAAAAATATTTTTCTTGATGATAACTCTTTGTATACTATGTACATATTTTTGCTTTTGTTTTCTTTTCTTTTGTTGTTTTGGTTTTGATTTCTCCTTTGCGCTTATCAGTATTTGTTTTTGGAAATACACATACCTGCATGCTGAGCTATTCAGAAAAAGAAGACAAAAAATTCCTTCACTGAAATGACTGCTGAAAAATTGTATAAACATCAATTATATACTTTTAAAATTTACATTTGTGTTGGCAAAGACTGTTGTTTGAAATAAGTTAATTGATTTCGATCTCTGAGTAAAGCATGTCATGATCATCTATTATCTTTTTACGCTATCTCTTTTCCTTAAGGTAATGACTCAGAAGATGTCTCCCCGCCTTAGAAAGTTGATTCTGTAAATAAACCATCGCTGGATCTTAATAAAGGATAGTTCTAAAAAATTCTGTTGAGGTCTGTAAAAAGTATGTTAAAATATCATAATTTTCAGTGTCACCCTGCTCGACTATATATCTTTGAAAAACAAAATAAATCATCAAAAGAGCTGTGGGAAGTGCTTGTAAACCCGCCGGGATGCTGAACAGGTCGGCTGGCAGCGAGTAAATGCATGCATGATGCCAAGACAACTTCACCGGGGTATTGAACAGGTTCGCTGGTAGCGAAGCAATGTCGGGTATATGAAAATTCGTAAATATGAAACCTCTTGACCTTAAAATGTCCTTTATTCTGATCTGGAACTTCTTGGTAGGATATATATATCAGAGTGGGTTAAATGACAACCTTGTCGAGGCTATGGATGCCTGCTGGCAGTAGTGGCTATGTCAACAGTATTGGAGATTTTATCTTTAATATCATGCCTCGCTTGTCTTAAGATTGTTATCAGTCTGCTGGAATATTTGATCATTGATGATGTTTATATGATTTTTTGGTTGTTGTTTTTGAGTTAGAATTTTTCTCATTATCCTAATCTGAATTTGTTCTTTGGCAGAGATAACTGCTTCTACCAGTGTGTCACCATTGTCGGTAGCCAACTCATATTTTTATACTGTCCTTATAAGCTGCCTACACCAGTGCCTTTGCAAACCTTGATTTCCATCGCAACCTTTGTAATAAAACGACACTATTTTTTTTTTATGCATTTGCCCACTTGCCCTTGTTCTTGTTTTCACGGCTGTAAGCGTGAAAACTTTGATTTCGAAGTCATATTAAAATCATCACTGGATTGTTGTGATCGTTCTTGTCGATATGTCCATTCCGTTTCCAATTTAATTATGATTATACAGTTGACAAGACTCCAAGATCCTTATTCATTTGGAATTATTTAATTTTTAATATGATTTCTTGAGATTGTGATTCAATCATTGATTTATTGGTGGCTTGATGTTTGATCGAGTTTGTGATGCATTGGTAGTTTGATTTATATAGTCTTTCATCGATTATCTTGACACATTGTTTTCATGAGAACACATGGATGTTGTGGTTATACCCTTGGTGTGATCATTTCATACAACACATATTTCATATGATCGAACCCTTGGTGTTGATTTCAAATCATTATTTTGGTTTTAAAACTATTGATTGCACAAATGTTTGGTCGAATTACTATAGATTTCATTTAATTGATTGAGTGGCGTGGTTTTTTAGCATATGCAATAGTAATATTTGAATCGTTATATGCATCGGCGGTTGTACTGTGGGAAATGACTATTTTGCATGGGCTGAACTAGCTCCACCACCTTCACACATTCGGTCATTAATGCTTTCCCCTATCCCGGGTCACCCCTGGTGTTTTCGGGTAAGCCTGCGAGCGTTCTACCCCTGCGTATACTCTGTTCAAACCCTAGCCCTATCACCCTGCTCACCATGTGCTCTTGTCTATGGCACCGGTGGTGCGCATAGAGCCAAACGGTAGCCAAACTCTGTTACTATTCGATAATGCCCGTAAGGATTTAGAAAACAATGGTTGGCTGGTGTTTATACATAGGTTCGAGGGTTTCAACCTTTTGGTTGCCCAACAATTCGCCCTCACCTTTGATGGGTGCAGGGCTAAAGTCGGTGACATACAACTTGAGTTGAATGAAGAATTCATAAGCTCTGCTACAGGACTAGAAGCTACATGCCAAAGGTGGCTCAAAAACTCCAAAGTCGATGAGGTTTCATGGCCATTACTATTCATATCATGAAAGGTTGTGTCATGTGATAAAGGTATGCCTATTTCTACCCTCAAACCCAGGTGGCACGATCTTTTGGTAATTGTTAAACAGTTCGTGACCTATGAAGGTCGGTATGGCTTGGTATTTCTGTATCACCTCCAGTTATTGATGATTTTCATGGGTTATCCTTTGAACATGCAGCATTACTTCTTGCGTAGTCTTTACAAGATGTCGAAGAGATTCAAACGTGAGAAGGCTGATAGCATCCTTTTTCATCATGACTTAATTAAACTCATTATCGTCCACCATTTAAACCTTAGTGGCGATAATTGGCAAGCCTTTCTATATAGAAATGGCTTTTCTAATCCAGAGTCTGCTCAAATCGACAAGGCTATGGTCAGTGAGACTTTGGCTGGACCAGCCATGCCACTGTATATCCTTCTACCCCCTGTCAAACCCTCAGTTTTCCCCGATTTGGACCTACATGATGCCTTGGTTAACCCATGCACTTAGGATGATATTAAGGTCGTCAAAATACCTGGGAGGAAGAAAGGAAGAGGTGACAATGTTGTCAATAGTAAAGGGAAGAAAAATGCTCGATTGATAACGAGACTTGCCCGGACCAAACCTAAACAGAACATCGACCAAAAGCCCATAGTGTTGAGCGAGGACTCGGACTCCGATATCGAGCGTTTCCTAGCTGAAGAGTATCCCTATTCTCATGGCCTGTGCTCTAAATAACCCTATGACTATGTCGCTGACTTACCCCCATGCCTCAAAAATGATCCTAACTACCTGAGAATCAAGTTGCACAAGGAAACCCCTGGTAATCTGAACAGACCCTCGCCTGTGATGCCAAAGCCCGGACAACCATCATGCATCCAATGTAATGCTTGGCTAGAGAGTTATTACACCGACGTTCCCTTGTTGCAATCAAAGATCAAATCGTTAGAGGAACGGGTGACAGTGTTGGTGAAGGAGAACAACAGGTTACAAGCCAGTGAAAAGAAACAAAAAACCATTGGTTCGATTGTCTTCAGGAATGTCGAAGCAGCAACGACCTTCGTCAATTCCAAATTATCATGACCAAGTTGTTTTCTGATTGTCCAGGTATGAATTTCAATATCAATTTTGTTTTTTGAGTTGTTTCAAATAAATATAACCGATTGGATTTGCTTTCTATAACTCTGTTCGTTTTGATTCAAAATGATTATGTTTCTCTCAGTTTACCAAATCAATTTCATTATGAATCATGACTGGGAAATTTGTTTGCTAAACTCGGACACAGCTACAATTTAGTTAATGAGATTTAATTATTCTCAGTTTAGTATAAATGATTGATTTATTTTTTATTATGTTTGGCGTGTTTTTGAATCAATTCTGTTTGTCTGATTTATGATAGTCGATTTGGTTTGATTTCGATTAGTTTTGTTTGTTTCTAATAGAATCAAAACAACCCTGTTGACTTCAATTTACCAGGAACGACTCAGTTTTGTATGGAATCAGTATTCTCGTTTGGATTTTGATTACACTCGACCTGTGCAAAAGATCTATTTACTAAAATCGTGTAGCTGTGTTGATTGATACTATTTTGCATAACAATTGTGTCGGCTCCCAACTATTTTGATTCGTTCCTGTTTGATTTGATTTGTAAACGATTACTGTGTGCTATGATTAGCATGATCATTGGTATATATTTGATATAGTTCCATTAATTTGAAATACGATCCTGTTGATTTTGTTGTGATTCGACAATGATTTTGTTAATGGATGAGGCGACATAAACTATTGCATAAATGATTTGTTTAACCTGTTACAGTTTGTGTCGATTGAAATGGGTTCATGAAAATGATTTCATTGCTGTCGAATTATCTAAGCGATTCTATTTACCCAAATGGGTGATAACAAATGTTGAACAGAGTGCATGTATCTCTGTTACCTTTCGATTGACCACGATTTCATTTGTTTCAAATTAGCATATAAGTTTTGATTTGAATGATTCGTTTGGTTTCCAATTAGGAACTAAATTTTTGTTTCATAGTTTGAATATAATTCTGTTAATATTTGAAATGGTTTTAAAACGATTCTATGTTTAATTTAGACCAGCTACGGAATCACAAGATTCTGTAGCTAGTCTCAAAAATTAGATTTTTGTCAATTTTATCAATAAAATATCCTCTAATCTTGTCTATTTTTGTCCCCTTTCAGGTGCATACGAATTACAATGATCAATGGGGCATGCTATGGCAGTTTGAGAGATGTTTTTGTGATACATTTTTATTATAGGTTGTTAGTTTTAGTCAGACTTGGGAGATTATCCCCAGATTTTTTGTAAACTGTTTTGATAATTCCCACAGGGATGTCTTACCTTGTGGGAAGTCTTTAAATACTTGTTATTTTTTGTAAAAATCATCATGATCACGATGGGAGAACCAGACTATGGACTTATGATACAGACTGGGATGAAAGTTGATGTCTTGTAACAGCTTTCGCTTTCAATATATCAAACGTTTGTTTCAGATTTTATTCATATCAGTTCGTAATCAGTCATTGACTACTTTAGCTATCATGATTCATTGCATGTTGATGTGATTCGATTTATATGTTGTCCATATCTTATCTCTCTTATTTTAAAATAAAACAATCATTCTATTTCGATTTAATGAATACAGGTTTATCTTTTTCATTAATTTAATTGTTATGTACAAATTTTGCACAAGGATTTATCCGACTGCGATGATTTGTAAATGATAAGATTGTTGTAATTTTTTATGTCTTGTTTGTCCTGTCATTGATATTTGAAGAGCACAACTGCTTCTATTTTACGAGAAGCTTGTGGATAATCTGGTGCGGGTTTCCTCCCACCGAACAGCTGAATCGACTATTTGATACAGGATGAACCTGAAGCGTTACTTCAAGTCAGTTTGTTATTTGTCATTTAATAGTTATCTTATTAGTGTTATTTAAGTAGTTTAGATAAATATATTAGTTTAGATTCATAATTAGAGTTATTATTTTAGTTGCTTAGCTTAGACAGTTTTTATTCTATTTCTTCTTCATAAAATTATAAAAAATAAAAAAACATTAGTTTTGTTGTCTTAGGACAGATTACAAATGATTTTTCCAGGTTTTAATTTAAATCTGTAATTTTGTAAATATTGTATATTTGTAATTGAAGCTGATTTTGTTGATAATTAAACATTTAATTTTATAGAATTATAGTTGTATGATTTAGGTAATAGATTGTATATATGTAGTTTAGATTAGTTTATTAGTTTGTTTTAATTATTGTTTTTATTTAGATTAGTTTCTTAGTGTAGTTTTCATTTTTTTTTCTAGGACTTAGATCGGCCAACGGAGCCACTAAACTCATCAGGGTGGGTCATCCCAAACGGCTTGGGTTACTTAGACAACCCCGGAATGGTTCCACTCTTCCAGTTGGCGAGCGTTCATTTTTTCCCGTCAACAGGTAGCCACCCAATCATGGTAGCACCTGCTACTACTGCTCTCCGGACCATGGTCCACCATACCAATGAAACCCCCACACACTGATCGAGGATGGACTTGTCCTAGATCCATGACCACATATCCTCAGGCACTCCCTATAGCACTGCCTCCAAGCGGGAACGAATATCCTCAAACTCTCCCCCAACCTCAGTCGGTGGAGCATGTAATGGATCTACACCAGGGTCGTCAAAATGGCGTCTCCTAGCTGCTCTCTGATCATCAAAAGGCATTTCCCCAACATCCTCCTGTCATCATCTCTCTCCTTCTCGTGGCTCTCCTCGTGGAGGTCTCACTGGCCCCTAGCGTTCCAGTGCTCTAACCAACTCCACCTCTTGCCCACAGGCCCCACATCTACACATACAACAAACAAATGATAGCATCAGCATCCACCCATACATAAAAATATACATACTATACTATCTACAAAATAACAATATCACACCATACCTATGTGGTTGAACACCTCTCCTAAAGGTAGCACCATCTCTAGATCATCCTAGAATTCCACACCAAAGTATGTGTACCACAGTATAATCTATGGCATCTGATGCCACACCTGTGCCACCTCGACCGTGAAATAGTGGCCACCCTCCCCACCATCGTGGTGAATCAAAATCATCGACCACTACCGCAATCATAGCTCTCGCACACTAGGTGCACCCAATAACACTCTCGGGCACAACATAGGCACACTCTTCAGAAACTATGCCACCAAGATCGACCCAAAGGAAAACTCCCCTGAGTCCGCAGCTTGACACCTGTCTAGCTTCCCTACCATCTTAGCATGCAACATCAAGCCCCAGGCAAAATGCTCTCCTGCCAGTGCCCTCTCCATAATCCTCAGTTGACCACCACTTATCTGCTGAGTCGCAAGGGACCCATATACCCTCACAACCATCATTGCCACACAACTATGAACCAAGGAATCCATCACCCCAATACTCACCATGGAGTGTGACATAAAGTTCTCCGTCGTACTGTACCTCTGGCTTAGGATAGCCAACTGCCCATCCCCAAGTACTACGGGCTCCACTAGTAAGGGAGTTCCCTAAAAAGGGATCCTTGTTAAGAAATATACATCCTCCACCGTAGTGAAGGCCAACTGCTCACCCCGCACCATAAAACAATGTAGATCCAGACTCCACATCCGAATCAAGAACTGTAGGAGGAACTCCTGGCCCCCTATCAGGGGGCACTCAAAGAACTTCAACAACCCACACGCTACCAAAGTATCACGAACTCCCATCTCCTCATCAGCCATGGCCTACCACAACTAGGACCAATCTCTCTCTCTCGAGTGAATCAACATCGTCCAAATGATCACATGCATCCACACATACAGTACTTGATCATCCATCTCAAACATGCAAACATCAAAATCTCCGAAAAAGCTCAAGTTTTACACCTTTCAATTTTCCTCCAAGGCACGGTTGTTTTCCCCATAGGCGTGCACACATGCGCACCTTTTCATCCCTCAATCACACACTCATGAATGAATATTGAACATACATAGGTGCACTCATGTGCCCCTATCGCTCAAACAGGCATGCCTCATAGCGTGCCTATTCACTGCACAACAACGCACACATGCGCAACTGTTAGAATTATAGATGCGCATGCATGCACTGCTGAGCCTTGAATAGGCATGCATGCCATGCATGCTTGTTATCCCCATTAAGGATCCCCCATGCACATATCTCCCATGCACTATGTTACACGTCAAAATTGCTCAACTGGATAAGTGTCTCATTGTCCCTATCAATCGTCGTAAGTGTCGCATCTTCCCTACAACTTTCGCAAGTGTCGCCAGTTGGTCACTAGTGTCGCAAACGATGTTCATACATGATGCCATCGTAACGACACTAAGGATGCACTTATAACATCTCACATGACTGATTTGAAGGAGGAGAACTGGTTTACTGGAATCAAATAACTCTTGACACCTGAAAGAGACCCTGAAACAAAGGTTTGGAGGGGGAACGCTCCCCTAATTCAGCTGCAGAAGCGCTGGCTCTCCCCTATAATGCTTCAGGGAGCATTATAACACCCCCCAGCCCCTTTTGGAGGAGCGCTGCTCATATTGAGAGCGTTGGTGCTTCCCTAAGGCTTACCAAGGAGCGCTACAATGCTCTGATGCCCTTTCTGAGGGATCGCTCCCTAATCTGGGTCAGTTGTTGGTCCGCTGAGGAGAATAAGGGGAGGATCATTTGAGATTAGGAGGCAGTTGTGCTTGAATTCTTGGTTTCATCAAGAGATCCCTGATCTAAGGAGAAGGTTCCCAATTTGTTCTAAAGATAACTCAAGAGGTTAAGACCCTCTTAACCTATATAAACAGGCTCTATGATGGTGGAAAGGGGGAATAATTGAACATATGAAACTTATGGTCTTGGAGGAAACTTACAGTCAGCCAAAGGAGAGTGATCAGTGAAGCTTCTTTTATCTAGGTTGTGGATCTTTCAGGCAAGGGATAGACGAAGGGGACTTGACGAAGTTGTCGCATTCGCATCTACAATTGTAAGTACTGTTGTCATTATTCTCATTAATATGACACGCTTGGCCTGTTTCTTTCTAGTTTGTGTCTGATGTTACATGAACTTATCATTTGTTGATAGATCTATTTTCAAGCTAATGTCAATAGAGTAGGAAGTGGTCATATCTTGTTTTGTCCACAGAGCTCAGCGAGGAGCAAAGGATTGGAGAGAAACTTGGAGCGTGCAGGGACAAACGTCGATTAAGAGGTACTTCTGTTATCCTTCCTTTTCATGCATTAGTTTAGATAGATTTGAAAGGAAGTCAGTGTCCACATTAAGCATTTTTCTGTCTAGGGTTAAGGTCAAGCCTTAGAGGTGATCTACCTATCCGCAGGGAGATTTTCCTACAACAGAAACTGGCGACTCCACTGGGGAGATAGCTTCAAATTGAAACCTCTTGTTTGGATTTTTCTCCTCATTGACCTTGTTATTTCCCTTGATTGTTTCAAACCTGGTTCACCCCTCTTTGATTAGTTTCATGAGCTGATTGGCTCCTTACCTTATCATACTCAGCATACTTGTCAAGCTTGAATCTCAATTTTTGAAAATTTTTGACATTTCTGGGGCTTTTAGACCCTGGCACCCCTGACCTAGTGTTAACAGAGCGCTAGCACTTCTGAAGGCTTTGCACAAAGCGCTATAACGCTCCTTGCCCTTGGCAACAGAGCGCCAGCTTCTTTTTGGCCCAAAAACCCTCTAGAACTGCATTTTTCAGGGTTTGCCTCTGTGTCTCTTTTGCTGAGTGATCTTGTGAGTCAATTTTTTCTTCCTTTTCAGCCTTGACATCTATCTTTTTGAAGGATAAATACCTTGTTGATTGGATCTTGTAGCCTTCTTTGCCATTCTCATTGAGTTTTTCCCTGTTGAGTGAAATTTGAAACCCATGCATTGTTTTTCTCTTCTCATCAGCTAAGTAAAACCCTGGTGAAGGTCATCAAAGGCCTACAGACCTCTTTATCTTGATTTCAGTCGAGGTCATTGTTCTTCAACTCTTGCTTTTGGGTGTGAAGTTTGCTTCTTTCTTTGATTGTTTCTTTTCTTTCTCTTTTCGTTTTGATTGCTACGAAGGGTGTATTGTTTGTGTGATTTTTTCTTATGCTAGTTTGGTTTTCATTCATACCAAGAAGATAATTAGCAAAGATAAGCATTGTGTTGTATTGATCATCATCCATACGCAAACAATAAAAGATATCTTCATGATTGATTGAGCATATTAGAAGGCATTTAAAAGTTTTTCATTACATCAGGATTTGATTGAGAAAATAATTGTTTGAGGGCATTCCGTAGTTGTGCTTGTTAGTGAAAGAACTCTCTCTCTCCCTTAACTAGATGTTCATCGAAAGGAAATGACTGTTTAACATGTTCGATGCATTCTTTGGGTCTGAGTCATAATTCCATTTGTTTCACTTCCATGCACCCCTTTTTTGCGTAAAGAACAGCCATAAAAATCAACGCTAATTAAAAATTATCTAGAACTTTTTCTTTGCTAGGATCCTCCACCAACAGTAGAATAGGTGTAGTACTTTGGATCAGGCTCTGAGCATAAACTCTCCAAAGTTTTCATAACAAACATTAACATCTTGAGTTAGAGAGAGTAAATCCAGTTATCGTATAAGTCTGCCTGGGATCCCCCTCTCACACAGGGGTTACGCACGAGGTTGCATTCGGGTAAGCTACAGGGACTAACCCTCCGTGGTTTAACTGATTGTGGTGGTCAGATCGTATTATGGGGATCACTTTGAGGTAAATCCA
>ML799136.1:165530-195855 GCA_009831015.1 Picea engelmannii | reverse complement strand
ATCCCCCTCTCACACAGGGGTTACGCACGAGGTTGCATTCGGGTAAGCTACAGGGACTAACCCTCCGTGGTTTAACTGATTGTGGTGGTCAGATCGTATTATGGGGATCACTTTGAGGTAAATCCACAATTACTGCGTGGAAGCCTCTTAGTTGGTTTCGGGCTTGATACCCTGCCCATACGTTTGGATCGAACTGTTGACTGTTCCTGCCCAGGGGCTGACTACGAATTGGTAACCTTAGTGGCCATAATATTTAGGTTCTTACACAAGGTGACGGTGACGGGAAGTCTCACTGTACCTGGAGCAGACATTGGTCAAACTCACTCGGGCTCCTTGGAGGGTAAATCCACAATTACTGCGTGGAAGCTTGCACCAAGGCGTAAGTCTGTTAAGAAGGTCGCCATTGTAACTGTTCCACCCTATCCCCACCCCTTCTGGACTTGATCACACGATGTTGGATTTCATCACCAACTAGTACGGTCATCAAAAGAAGGTCCTGTTTGCTTGGTTGTGATTCTTAGATTTTTTAGCGTGTGCTGTTTATTTTCACTAGTTGGCCATAGATTTATTTCGTCGACTCTTTTCCGCCAACATCGACCCTCCACGATGCTCACGGAGGCTATAGGGACTTCCTACAGAAAATATGGAAGGAGACACCCCTTTACCCCCTCATTCTACGGAGCAATCTCCTCAACAGAGCGAGGTTCAAAACACTACAACTTCCTAGGAAGATGTTCCCATCCCTTTGGAGAATTTTCGAATTGTCTTGGAATCTCTGGAAGCTTATCGCATTCCGGAGGGATACAAACGACATATCCTCCACCTAAATTCCATTGGAGAATTTGTTGTCATAAACCCTTCTAACATTCCGAACGGGTCTCCTCAAAACCCTTTACCCAATGAACCTTTTTGGACTGAGGACATTGTTCGGAGTCCACCACACTTGGTGCGAGATCTTTATGGAACAGGAGAAGGTGTCGACGCATCTTCCTCCTACACTGTACCCCCAAATCACTTCACCGGTACTACCAATTTTAAAACCACACCAACCCTTGGTCCAAACATACCGTTCGTCGGCCCGAGGCCTACTATTCCCCTCCAGATGGCCCATTCGACAATGGCCCCGCACATTCCGACCATCTCTGCCGGTAATGCGGTAGTTAATAAAGCCCCAATTGGCACACCTGTAACACCAAGACCTAAAATCCCTTTTGGATTTAGGGAACTAAACACATCCATTACCACCACTTCCCAAACCACTACTCAAATTGTCCCGGGAAGTTCCATACCTATCCAACAACCCGGAGGGACTGGCCTTGGTGGTCCTAACCCAATCAACAACATTGGTCAGTCATTGGCATCTGGCTTTCAGATCCCGGGAACTCTACCTCAAACTGGGGGGCATCCCCCCTCCGGAGGACAAATTCCATTCGGAGGGAACCCTAATGCCGCGGGGCATCCTCCCACTAGAGGAAAAATTCCATTCGGGGGGCACCCTCATGCTGGGGGGCAACCTCAAGTCGGAGTCCACCATCAACACTATGGACAAAACTTGTCCGTCGCACCCAATCCATGGAGCGTCCCTTTTCAAGGAAATCCACATGCTTCCACGGGACAAACTTTGCCTGCTGCATCTAATCCATGGAACGTTCCTTTTTCAGGAAACCCACACTTCCCGGCGGGACAAAATTCACAGGCTCCGAAACAACCTCCTTATGGACAAATTCCCAACCCAACCAATAACCCTCAAAACCCATCCGGTTATCCCCCGCTCACCCATGCTTCTCAAAACACTTCAAATCCTATGTACCTTGGTCAAAACCAACCTCATATGAGAGGGCCCACTAGTTATAATTAACCACATAACCCAGTAATGGGCCCCACTGGTGTACCTCTTCCACACCAACATTACCCACAGGTTAACTGACAACTACCTTTTCTGGCTACCCTGGATCTTCCAGACTTGTCTCGGTTAACGAACGATCCCATTCATCATTCTTCGGTTTGGCCAGCTATTCCAGCAAAACTTCCTTCTGATATCCCAAAATTCGACGGAAAATCTGGAGAAGACCCGAACAACCACGTGATGACTTTCCATTTGTGGTGCTCATACAACTCCCTCATGGACGATTCTATTCATTTGCGTCTTTTCCAACGGACACTTACGGGTTCCGCAGCAAAATGGTACATTGAATTACCACGCGCATATTTTCACGATTTCAACTCCCTCGCCATGTCCTTCCTCACACACTTCCAATTGCCCATTCAATACGAGACGGGTACTGAACTATTAACCTCCCTTCGTCAAACAACTTCCATACACATCTCCGATCATATCCACGAATGGAGACGATGACGAAGGCTAATCAAAGCGGTCATCCCTGACCAATTATTAGCGGAATGGTTCACGAAATCATTATCACCCCAGATTGCTCGTGATGTTTCCATGGGCGGCGTGGTCACTGAGGAAGAAGCCATCGCCCGAGATCAGTACTTAGACTTAGTCTATTCACAATCCAGTACTCTGTATGATTTGATACCGAACGCCACCCGTGCCACTAACGATCCATCCAAACCATCGACTACTTCGCACGCGGATGGAGTTATTGGCTCCGTCAAAACTCAATCTACCATCCAGTCCACTGGAACGATTCAGCGGCCCGCTTCGATGGCTGCTCCTAGTTCGACTGCACCCTCTTCTACCCCAACTCAAACTCAAGTCTCTGATGTGAATGTGGTCCAATCAACCCCTTCAAAACAACCTGGGGGCAAGAAGAAAGCGAGAAACAAAACAAAGAATAACAATAACAACGAACAACCTAAGAACCAACCGCAAACCCCTGCTTCCAGAAAACAACCACAACGAAAATCAAAATTCCCATGTCTCATTTGCGGTGATGATCACTACACCTGAGACTGCCCACATCGCGATGAAGTGGCCAAAATTTTCAAGGGAAATTCGCAACCCGTTGTGCTCACTCAGCCTTTTCCGCAATAACAATCTTTGGTTGCACAAACCCCCACGCCGGGGGGTAGTTCCAACCAACCCCATGATGAGGCCTCGACAAGAGAACACATTTACATGTTTAACGGGGTTAATCTAACCACTCATTCTGTGACATACGACACGCCAGTTAAACCTGATAAGCCGAAGACTGCTAACGGTTCTTCTCCAGATCCTTTACCATCCTCTGTTAATTCTCCGTCTATCAGCCCTCCATCCAGGCCACTTCATATTGAGAAACCTTCTTTTGACTCCATCTTACGCCCTCCTAAGAGCACCATTCGGAAATCCACTTTCAATCCTAATTCACGGGATGCCCAAAATTACAATATTGTAGAAGATTTGGCCCAAGCCCCGTGTGCCATGTCCGCATTGGAAGTTCTACAACACTGTCCCAACCAACGTAGGATGCTCTTACCTTCCATTGGCACTTTCGATCCCGAGTCATCAAACTACATCATGTTTAATCTGGATGATCATCAACCGCGACTCTCCCACCAGCTAGCTTTCCAAATTGATGTTGTTGTTCACAATCAAGAAATCCACCGAACTATCCTGGATGAGGGAGCCTCTACCTGTGTCATGTCTCTAGCCTGTTGGAAAGGCCTAAAATCACCAGCCCTTAATAAATCCCCTACGATGTTACGCACTTTCTATGGATGATGTTTCCATCCTCATGGATTACTGCAATCCCTCGCCGTTCAATTGGGCGGTAAAACTGTCATCGTTGATGTCGAGGTGGTCGATGCTCCCCTCGATTACAACCTATTACTTAGAATAAGTTGGTTCTATGCTATGACTGTCGTCGCCTCGTTGGTGTTTCGATGTGTACAATTCCCCCATCAAGGAAAATTTGTCATCGTCGATCAACTTGATTTCTGTACACCCGACGCTCGCATCCCTGCCACCAACAACATTCCTTTTTTGGGAGACCACCTAGTTACGTATGAAAGCATTGGTGTTGGCTTATTGAAATATTCTAGCCTTATGGGTACTTTCCCTACACCACTTCCACCCATTGCACACCACATTGTTGCTGTCAACATGATTTTGACTATGCCTTATCAATCCTTGGAATCATCCGATCCTTGGATCGTACCTAGTCCTTTGGAATTCGATGTGCTCAGTGACACTATGCCACTTAGCCCAGACGAAGCCGCATACGTAGCTATTCAATCTGCCTCTCCCTCTACCAATGATTCACATTCATTGGCACCTGATGCTTACTCGGTGCCCTCGTGGTTGGACTCCCTATCATCTACCATTGATTACATTTCCCACATTTTTCCTTCGGACGAATCTATTATGGAAATGCTGAGCATTGACGATTTTCCCTGGGATGACAACCACCATCGATCCTCTTTTCTTCCGCGTTTGGAAAAAGTGCAAGACATACAATCTGTCTTTCCCCCTGATTTTACCGATGCTCCACAATCCCCTATCCTCACTCAAGATACTTTCTCTGAGGGGAACATGGGTAACATCTCTACTACAATCACAATTGACATTTTAGTCAAAGAAGGTGTCGTGGAAAACATTAATCTCGGTGCTAATTGCACGCCCGACGAAGTGGTTTCTTACACCACTTTGTTCAAGGAATTCCGCGATGTCTTTTCATGGAGCTACGAGGAAATGCCATGGATTGACCCTTCAATCATCATACATGAAATGAAGACTTACCCTGACGCAAAATCGGTTCGACAGAAACTCCACCCGGTTCACCTTAAGAAACTGGCAGCTATAAAGGCAGAAGTTGAAAAACTTCTAAAATCTGGCTTCATCTACCCCGTCCCTTTGATGGAATGGGTCTCTAACCTCGTTTCGGTTGCCAAGAAACAAGGGACCATCCGTGTTTGTGTAGATTATCGTGATCTCAACAAAGCTTGTCTCAAAGACAACTACCCTACACCTTTTATCGATCAAATCATCGATAATTGCACGGGAAGCGTAATCTTCTCTTTCATGGATGGATTTTCTGGATATAACCAGATTGAAATCTTACCTGCTGATCAACATAAGATAGCCTTCATCTTCCCTTGGGGAACTTTCACCTACCGAAAGCTACCTTTTGGCCTTAAAAATGATGGTGCTACTTTCCAGCGAGCCATGTCATACGCTTTCCATGACATCAAACATATCGCGGAACCTTACCTCGATGATTTACCCGCCCATTCATGCAACCGACCCGATCACATTGGGCACTTGCGGGCCATTTTTCTTCGATGTCGCTTCTATCGTATTCGACTGAACCCACATAAATTCATCTTCGCTGTCAAATCTGGCCGACTCCTCAGTTTCATCGTCTCCAAAGATGGGATCAGGGTGGATCCCTTAAAGATCAAGACCATTCTAGCCTTACCCCCACCTACTAACTTAACCCAAATCCAAAGTTTGCAAGGCAAAGAAAAATTTCTTCGTCGTTTCATCTGCAATTACGCCGAGATCACTAAAGGATTTATGTGACTACTACAAAAGAACGTCCCTTTCATCTGGGATGACACCACCCAATGGTCATTCGATGCTCTCAAGCACGCTTTGACCCACGCTCCTTTGTTACATCCTCCCGAATATACAAAGGATTATATCCTTTACTTGGTTGCTTCTACTTCCACCATTGCGATGGTGCTAGTTCAAGAGGACCCTAATGGCGAAGAACACGTGATTTATTATCTGAGAAAGAGTCTATCCGGACCCAAACTCAGATATTCGCATGTTGAGAAATTGGCTATGGAAGCCGTCATTGCTGTCCAAAGATTCTGCCACTACATCCTATTACGCACCACCACGGTAATCGTAGACTCCAACCCCATGTACCATGTCCTGAAACGTAAAGTACTTGGGGGAAAATATTCGAAATGGATCGTTATTCTCCAAGAATTCGATCTCGAGTTTACGAAGGCTAAAGCCAAAAAATCCCTGGTGTTTGCCGAGCTCATTTGTGCTCTCCCTTGTGCTGATGAAAACATTAAACCTAGAGATTCTCTCCCTGATGAATCTCTCTTCCTCATTATCACTTCTGACCCTTGGTACGGAGACATTCTCCTCTACCTTCAAACTCAATGTTTTCATCCCAACATCTCTCGCGAAGAGCGTCGACGCATCCGTCACCACTCTCGTCATTATCTCATCCTCGGTGACACTTTGTATCGTCATGGCATTGACACCATTCTTCGACGATGTCTGATTCACGAAGAGGCTGAACACATTTTGAACGATTGTCACCTTGGCGCTTGTGGTGGTCACCTTTCCGGGATGGACACAGCCCAAAAAATCCTATGTGCCGGCTACTTTTGGCCCTCGATTTTCAAAGATTGCATCAAGGCCGTCAAAAAATGCCCACCCTGCCAAATATTTAACAAGAAGGCACGCACCCACCCTACTGCGTTGCACCCCATTATTGCCATCGGCCCCTTTTCAAAATGGGGTATCGATTTCATGCAGTGTAAGCCTACCTCAACCGGGGGGCACGGTTACATCATCGTCGCCGTCGACTATTTCACAAAATGGGCTGAGGCTATGCCTACCTTCCTGAACGATGGTCGTACTGCAACTCTATTCCTCTTCAACCACATAATTACTCATTTTGGTGTACCACATGCCATTGTCACCGACCATGGTGCACACTTCAAAAACCAGATGATGAGCGAGTTACACATCAAATTGGGTTTTCTCCATGAAAACTCATCCCTTTACTACCCTCAAGAAAATGGACAAGTTGAGGCTATCAACAAAGTCCTGAAAAACATGATCCAACACATGGTAGGGGAAAACAAGACATCGTGGAATTTACAACTTTTTTTCGCTCTCTGGGCCTATCGCACGTCTGTGAAAACCTCAACTAGATTCACTCCTTTCCAGTTGGTCTATGGCATTGAGGCCGTCCTACCAATCGAGTGTGAAATTCCATCACTCAAATTGAAAGTAGAACTCCTGCCCCATACTTCTGCGGAAGAAGAACGATTCTTGTACCTATCCAATCTGGACGAAACACACCGTGATGCTGCTCTCGTTAATGAGGCACATCAGAAATGAATTAAGAGTCAATATGACAAATCCGTCCAACCTCGAGCCTTTGCAGAAGGAGACTTAGTCCTCGTTTATGACCAAACACACGATAAATTGGGAACAGGAAAGTTAGAACCTATGTGTCATGGTCCTTACATCGTGAAGTGTGTTTTACACAGAGGTGCTTACGAACTAGTAGATCATGATGGAATTTCCTTGGGGGAGCCCCAAAACGAGCTTTACCTTAAAAAGTACTATGCCTAGATCACCTAGCATCTGTACTTTGTACATTATTGTATTTTAGTTTGGCGTGTCTTTTATTTCGCGTGCTCGAGTCTTTACCATTGCCACTCATGACTGTGCCTGTGTTTTCATGCGCAGATGACGTCTGCCTTTCCTATCTTTTTTGGGTTCGCGGATGGCGCTAGCTGACATACCCAGAACATTGCTTCTGCAGCATGGGTTATTTATCAGTTCGAAGAGGTGGTGAGCTCATGAGGCATCTGTTTAGGGCCAGCAACCAATAATATGGCAGAATACCACGATGTCATTGGACTGCTAACCCAAGCCTCCTCCCTAGGTATCTCTCGTATCATTATTTACTTAGACTCCCAACTCGTGGTTTATCAACTCAACCACATTTACGCTATCCGTAGTTCTATCCTGCTACGTCTACACTTGCAAGTTCACCGTCTTGAACGAATGTTCGATTACATTGAATATAGACACATTCCAAGAGAACTTAATAGTGTTTCAGATTCATTATCTAATTATATCATGGATCGGTATCTTTCCCACAGATAAGATTCAAAGAAAGAAAAAATTGTACATTACATGTAAATTAAAACACATCACATCATCGGCATCATAAAAACTCGAAACTGTATATATATATATATATATATATATATATGGCGTGACTGAAATGTTTTCATTACATCAAAAAGTGTGTAGAAGAGCAAAATATTGGGTCCATCCACCCATACAACATCGCCTGACAAGGCATACAGAAAACATGATCTCGGGGAGACTCTAATCCCCCCGCACTGCGTTGTGCTATGAGTAACATACTACTGCATGCACTACACACCTCAACAGAGAATTGATGTTCTTTGGCACTCCTACAGTGTGTCACTGCAGACGCAAAGTCACATCCCCCCTCCGTAGAGGAGGGATGCCCATAGTAAGGCCTTGGAGGTTTCTTTTGACCTCCCGGAGACCCACCACTGGTACCATCAGATCTGTCGCAGCTGGGGCGCCTCCACGACATCCTGGTACTGGTAAATCAACAGGGTGCACTGCTCCCTTGTCTGCACATTGGAAACGAAACATCTGATAAGACTCTTTTACATACCCCAAAAAAAATACATATACATCAAAAACTTAAAAAACAAGATTTGCTCCAATTGAGATTCTCCAACACTCCACAAATCCTTGCAAATGAAATGGTAAATAAATTTCCAAATCAATTGTTATTTATAGAATTTCATTTTTTTATAAGGTATGGTTGTTTTTGGGTTTATCTCATGGTGTAAATAGCTTCACTAATATCTGCCTTGCAGTTTCTGGCATCGCAGGTTTCTTGGAAGTTCTAATGAATCTTTCAGCTTGTCGTATTTATGAGCATAGTCTTAGTTCGTTCTCGAGCTCAACAATATGAGAACGTAACCGGGTAGACTTTTATCTCTTTTTCGGACCTGTACGGATATGATCACACGAAAAAGGAACCCCCCTAGAGTCTCCTTTAAACCCTTTTTAGACTCTCTAAATATGAAAATATTGTCGAGTGATCTTGCTTCCTTTCACACTCTTTAAAAGGTCAGAAAGGGCATCTTTCGAGCGATAGTTTAACCCTTTTTCGGTCTCGTCGGACTACAGTACGAAAAAGGAACTGAGAGAGTTCTCTTTTAAGTGTTTTTCCAAACTCTATAATCCTGAAAAACCTTCGAGTTTTCTGTCTTTGGACTCATTAAAGCACACATCGACAGGCTCGTATGGGAACAAACCCTTACTTCTTTCAGTTCGTTAAACAAAGGAAGATGAACTTACCAAAGGTGAGTTATATCAAGCATGTGTTATCCTCCTTGAGCTCGTTAAATAAAAAAGAGGTACTCATCTATCTGGATGGGGGAAAAAATTGAAAAGAGCAAGCCAAGCAGTCTCTTGAGAACATCATCCAGCACGTCTTAGAGTCGCCCTTGAACACGACACTTTGTCATCTGCTCATATCATAATCCGCCGAACCTCTGCACTGAGCCAATATTTGAGTTTCCTTTCACTCCTTTGGGTCACTTGACACAAGTCGCAGTATCCATTGCATAGTTTTGGTCCATGTCATGTTTTTCTATTGTGCCCCAGTGTTCAAGGGAAGTATCCGCCTCGAGAGTCAACCATCCCAAATATCTTTTCTCGAAACCCGTGTCAGTCCCTGTCCATTTGATCTGCCAATTACATCTCCATGTCCGTTTCATGTCGTTGATGGGGGATACATCAAGGCCCTCCCTCGACGATTCTATTCCTATCGACTCCAACACATTATCCAGGAATTAGACTTAGAAACTAGCTAGTACTTTGGGACCTGCATGCCTTAATGGCAGGCCTCCTCACATTCGACAATGGGTTTACATCATTGACCTTTGATCAAATGATTCCATGAATGTTCGACTTTAGCTCATCTATTCACATTCGGTGGAATGTACTAAGGTACCTAATTGGGAATCATTGACATTAATGGTGATCTCCCTCGCACTTGTTAACGGTTTACCTCATTGACTGGTAATCAAGTGGTTTCTGCCATGTTCGACACCAAGACATCTATTCACATGGTTAGAATCATATCGCACGGGGATTGGTAAGAAGACCCTGGGTTGAGTTATTCACTTTGATATATGTTTCACCCAGGTTGCGAAAGAGTTCTGGACAAAGAACACATACATTGTTACATAGATCCACTTTGTATTGGTCGTGGCAATGTCTTGTCATCTCGTAGATCCACTGTGTATTCTTCGTGGCTACGATCAGTCTGAGTCATCAAAGTATAGATCCAAATTGTATCTTCAGTGGCTATACCCTTTTATCAATACAATTATGGATCCGCAGTGTATATTATGGCGACCATACCGTACAAATCTTGATCATCCAAGCATAGGTATGCCTGCCTTGGGTCTTGAAATATGTCATGATATTTGTTGGATGTTTGTATGCAGCTTCCGTTAGGTTCTCCGAGTCTATACCCTTGATTGAACGTCTACAAAGTATTTCAGTCATCAGTCCGTATCTTCTGACTTCATACTTTGGGGGGCATTCTGTTACACGTCAAAATTGCTCAACTGGATAAGTGTCGCATTGTCCCTATCAATCGTCGTAAGTGTCACATCTTCCCTACAACTTTCGCAAGTGTCGCCAGTTGGTCACTAGTGTCGCAAACGATGTTCAGACATGATGCCATGGTAACGAAACTAAGGAGGCACTTATAACATCTCACATGACTGATTTGAAGGAGGAGAACTGGTTTACTAGAATCAAATAACTCTTGACACTTAAAAGAGACCCTGAAACAAAGGTTTGGAGGGGGAACGCTCCCCTACTTCAACTGCAGAAGCGCCGACGCTCCCCTATAATGCTTCAGGGAGTGTTCTAACGCCCCCCAACCCCTTTTGGAGGAGCGCTGCTCATCTTGAAAGCGTTGGCGCTTCCCTAAGGCTTACCAAGGAGCACTACAATGCTCTGATGCCCTTTCTGAGGGAGCGCTCCCTAATCTGGGTCAGTTGTTGGTCCGTTGAGGAGAATAAGGGGAGGATCATTCGATATTAGGAGGCAGTTGTGCTCGAATTCTTGGTTTCATCAAGAGATCCCTGATCTAAGGAGAATGTTCCCAACTTGTTCTAAAGATAACTCAAGAGGTTAAGCCCCTCTTAACCTATATAAATAGGCTCTATGATGGTGGAAAGGGGGAAGAATTGAACATATGAAACTTATGGTCTTGGAGGAAACTTACAGTCAGCCAAAGGAGAGTGATCAGTGAAGCTGCTGTTATCCAGGTTGTGGATCTTTCAGGCAAGGTTTAGATGAAGGGGACTTGACAAAGTTGTCGCATTTGCATCTACGATTGTAAGTACTGCTGTCGTTATTCTCATTAATATGACACGCTTGGCCTGTTTCTTTCTAGTTTGTGTCTGATGTTACATGAACTTATCATTTTTTGATAGATCTATTTTCAAGATAATGTCAATAGAGTAGGAAGTGTTCGTATCTTGTTTTGTCCACAGAGCTCAGCGAGGAGCAAAGGATTGGAGCGCAACTCAGAGCGTGTAGGGACAAAGGTCGATTAAGAGGTACTTTTGTTATCCTTCCTTTTCATGCATTAGTTTAGATAGATTTGAAAGGAAGTCAGTGTCCACGTTAAGAATTTTTCTGTCTAGGGTTAAGGTCAAGCCTTAGAGGTGATCTACCTGTCCGCAGGGAGATTTTCCTACAACACACTAGGGGGCCCACACCTACAAAAACCCCTGTATGGTACTCCATACAAGCCTTGCTAAAAAATAGAAACCCTAGTTCTATGCAGGATGATATGACAAGTAAACTAAAGCTCATTGGTCCTAAATCGGCTACCTCGATCTCTCAGAATCTACAAAACTCCTCTAAAATTGCTTGTCCACTCAATAACACAACAGGTACAAATGTGGTGGCATTATGGGCCCTACAACTATATATAGTCCATTTTTCTAGACTTCTAGACTCAATTCAGGGAGCTCCAGGCATCCATTTTTTTATTTGTCTTCATCCACGGGATCAGTACCTCGTCATCTACATCATGACAATCCTCGAACAACTTTTCATCCTTATCCCCCTGGGGCCATTTTTCTCATATTCCATTCAGGTACACATGCTTACATTATTGAATAACCGCTATATGATCTTTCTCTTCAGATATTGTTCACAATGGGTATTTGTTTTTCATGTGCACAGGTACTTGATCATCATATCTTAGTAGTCTTCATTCAAGTATATCCTCAGCACTGGCATGTATTCATTCCCTCTGAATATCAAGATGCATCTCCCAGTCACACCCTCTGATTTTTACCTCTAGGATCCCCATATCCGGCTCTGAAGTCTTGTCCCCTCCACCGCATTTCAGTACTGTCACTTGGTAGCACTCTCACCCACATGAGTTGTCCCATTCATCGTCCCCCCCACACACTTTTGGCACTCATTTTGTTCTCCCCATTTAGGGATGGGAGTCCTGATAGTCTTGCATCATGTTGCGAATCAGCCACATACTCCTTCTCCTCATTTTTCTAGCCTACCCAATGGACTCCCAGGGTACTTCCTCAAGGTTTTATTTTGACTGCACTCTCACAGCATCATTAACCATCCATTTCATCCACCATCAGTTTGCCCATCTGCAGATTTCCCTCCATTCATTTACCTTATACAGAAACCCACCTATGGGGCCCCAACCCTCCACCTGTTCTCCAAGCAACTTGTGCCCTCACCGACCAAGCCATATTGCACTGGGGCACCCATTTTTGTATCTGAACACTCATCCCAAATTATTCTTTATTCATTTGGTAACTATACAAAGTCGTTGTTTCCAGCATTTTACATAGCTTTTTGTCATCACCTTTGGTGACCTTCTTCCTTTTTGGCAAATGCAACCCATGTCACCCTTGGTTGGGGATTTCCTTATCACCTACTCTTGTTGACATCACCCATAAACCCCAAGTATCCCACAGGTCCCCTACCTCTTCTCTCTGAGTTTTTTCACTTTGTCCCGCCTCTAGCACAACTTTTCCCACGTCTGGTTGTCCCCCTGACACTCGACATACTTGAACGGTTGCTACCACTTATACTTCACATATATCCCCAACCAAGGGAAGTCTCGAGTCTCACCGCATCTTGACTTTGTCCATGTACCTCATCAATTCTTGATCTCATCCAGTGGATTTTGATGAAGCCCTTTTCTTCTTGGATTCACATCTCCCTTTTTTCGA
This sequence comes from Picea engelmannii, assembly GCA_009831015.1. Classification (NCBI taxonomy): domain Eukaryota; kingdom Viridiplantae; phylum Streptophyta; class Pinopsida; order Pinales; family Pinaceae; genus Picea; species Picea engelmannii. Next base: position 182,853 of record ML799136.1, on the reverse strand, counting down.
CATCAACACAGTTTCCAAAAGGGAGACAGTATCTTGAATCTCATTACCTTTACAATGAGGAGTCTCGGATGGCACAGGGAGAACCATTATTTCTCTCTACTATCGTTGACCCCCATAACATTCGACCTCAACACTTTCTCATGTTGCAGTGGGTCTTACTTTGCGAGCATTGCAGTTGTTTTCATATATGTCGAAGAGATCTTAAATTTGATAGGATATCAATGCTTGTGTATCATCAACACCTCTCACAGGTGTCCTTACCTTTTTTTCAGAGTTTGTTCATCATCATAATTGTCCTCTGTCATTATCAAACTGCCTCAGAGGGAACTGCAATGATCTACACCAACACACCATTTCAGTTATTGTATTCCATTTTTGAGTTACATGACATGAGCATGGGGCATGCCCGTCTCATTTGTACACAATTTATTTTTCACACCTTTCGAAAGATTGGGTACTACAGGTTCCCCTCTCCCTCCAACAGGTCACTCTTGATACTCTTATTTTTTCTCTTTCTTACAATAGTAATCTCAATATACGAAACATTGATGAATTTTAGCTACACGTATGCTCCTAACCTCATCCATCAGGGGGCATCTGTTATCACTGAAATTTATTCTACAAATGGTTACAGGAACCCAGCATCTTCAAACAGCTATTAGTTCACCCACGGACCAAAAATCCCCAATATTGCATTTCCAAAAGGTCCAAAACTATACAACCAGTTATAAAATCAGCATGGATTAAAGATATACAGGAAGCGCGCACACGTGCATCAGTAAAAAATGTCAGAAAAGCACACATGTGCCCGATGCGTGACTGTGGATGCAAAAAGCCATGTGCAACTCAGAACGATGTATTTATGATATTGGTTAGCCTCCCACCCACTTCTGGTTCAACTTCCAAGTCGATTTGACATCCAAATCTCGGTTGAATCCAACTAGATGGCTGGTCAAAGACTTAAAGGTACCCTAAATATCCCCTCATTCACACTAAAATATGGTTGAATAATGACTCAAAGTTATGCTATAAAAGGAAGCCATGGGTGCACTACATTTTCAAGGAATTCATTTATATTGTTATGCTGCTGGTATTCTCTTGGAGGATCCTCTTTCCTCATCAAGAGTATGCTAGCACCATTACACTTAGCCATTCATATCACCTCTAGAATGAATGTGCTTTGGATTCTCTTCACCATTTCATCGTAGTTTCTCATTTGTAAGAAGAGCTCAATATTTGGGGGTTCAAGAGCCCTCCCTTGGAGGAAGAGGGGACCCAAAGTCTCTATTTCTTCTTGGTGTTTTCTTTCCACTAATACAATCCTTTCCATTGGTGGCATGAATCTTGTTTGTTCCTTGTCCTTATGTTCTTATGCACTATAGTTTAATTGTTTTTATCATTCTTAGTTTAATTATTTTCTTATCTTTTATGCTTTATCTTTCTAACCCTTTTCTTTACTGATGTCTTGCCTAGCTGACCCAAATGGGATTTTAAGCACCATTATTTTTCTCATTTAGGTGACAAAAGAGGTGCAACAACCTTTTTACGAAGTGTTTCCTCACTCAGTCCAAGTTGGTATTGATCTACAAGTCCTTTAACAAGTCTTGCAATCCCATAAACAACAAATACAAAGAATACTTCCTATTTTACCATGATTAGTTCAAAGCTAGATTTATCCAAAAGAGACAAGTTCATGCAAATTTACACAATATTGAAGGAAACAGGCTAAGCACATGTATTAATGAGAACAAAATAAGGTTCTTACAAAGTGTATATGCAGGTGTAGTAGCCTCACCAAGATCTCCTTGTCCAACCCCTTGCTCGAATGATCCACAATCAAAATGAAAATACTTTTCACTGATTTTTCCCCCCCTTTCACCATGAAAATGCCTCCTTATATAGGCTTTGAGATGCCTAACCACCTTAGAGGTTCTTGGGATAATTTGAGGATATTAATCCATCAGTTGTGGAACTCCCCTTAGATCCATCCTTGCTCTTGGATTCGAGCCAAACTGACTCATATATTTCTTAGTTGACTTCAGAGATAAGTGGGATTTGTCCCATGATTTTTTCAACAGCTCAGCTCTCCCTCAAAGTGGGCCACTGAGCATTGCAACGCTCCCTGATATGAGGGAAAGGAGCACTAGCACTCTTTGCAAGTAGGTAGGGGAGCGTTGACCTCCAAAAATTCTTTAAAGATGGTGATTCCTCAAGGAAAAAGTTTTTACTCTTCACCAAATGATCTATTAATAAACCATGGATCATACATACCAAATCATACCTCAACTTGATGAATATGCACCCTCCTATGACTCCTTACTCCTTGCCTCTCCTTGCAGCTTCTTGGTCAAGCTAGGATCATTGACTTCTGGATGTGATGATGGATACCTCTGCATTTGGACAGCATAATAATACCATTCAATTATTCCCCTCTTTCCCAAGGATTGCCTTTGTTATGTATCTCTTGGAGGAGGCTTGGGAGAGGCTTATAGATCTTCTAGAGACCACTATATATGTGAGTTACTAGGCCTTTGACACAAATATCCAACTCATCCCTCTCCTATCACCTCGTAACTCCCTGATTCTATAATTTTAACAGTGCCTCACTTATTGAGCCACTAGTGTCCAACAAGAGCCTCACTTGTTGTCTACTAAGCGTCATGCGAGGACCTCCAAAAATTGGCTAAACCTTAGGAAAAAGATGTATTTTGGCTTCTACCTTTGATGGCTTCCTCTCTGGCCTATAGGGTGGAAATTAAGACTATAACAGAGTCCCCCTAATGTGTAACGTCAGGAAAGGAGTGGATAGTTGAAATACATTACAGTAATGTCCATGTGAGGTAGCTCAAGGAGATATCAAAGAAGATTTAGACAACAAAGAAGTCTTGCAATCAAACACAGAGGATGAGAGAATATATAGACCAATCCCCCAAGTAGACATACTCAGACTCAGAATGATCATGGCCACCAAATAATACATTGTGGATCCATGATATGAAATGCTAGACCATGGTCACAAAACATTACACATTGGATCAAAGTCATCGATAATATCATAGCCATGAGAAAATACAATGTAGATCTATATCATGAAATCAATCATAGCAACCAGCAAAGACAATGTATATCTATGAAACAACATATAGATTTCAGGAAGATAATGAGCACTAAGGAGAGTGACCCTAAAGTCTTCATATACAAGTGATATACTCCACGACGACTTGGGAGGGGATGCTCTAAAGGAATGATATGCCCCCAAATATAAGGTCTTCGTCCAAACCTTGATGGTAAGAATATACAACATGCGAATAGTGTTGGAATTACTAAGATAATTGAGAGGGGGGGGGTGAATAAGTTGTTACTATGCTTAAGCAATTTTATGCCTATTAAAATATTATTAACCTTCTCCAAGTGATCATCAAGATTATGCAAGACGTGAAAAACATAAATAACAAACATCAATCACACATATAATATACACAGAGACAGATATTCACGAGGAAACCCATAAAGTGAGAAAAACTCTTCTTCTTGGAATGATAAGCAGTCTTTTAAGTTCTGTACATCATCTTTCTTTGAGCACCAACTCAAAATGAGGCTACAACCTCTTCTTTAACAAGCTGCAACTTGTTGAGAGCACCGACTCTCTGGTTTCTCTAGCACCCACTAGAAGGAAGCACCAATTCCCTGAGTGTTCTAGTACCAACTAGATGGAAGCACCAACTTCCATTCACACAGGCACCAACCTGTATAACAGAGAACAATGGTTCTCCCTTGCACCACCCTACCACCCTGGTTTTTTTGGATGCAATCAGATGGAAGCTACAACTCCCTATGTTCAAGTACCCACTTGAAACTCTGAGGACAAACAATCCTCCATAACACCACCATACCACTTTGAAAGATAAATATTTTCTTGCTGAAATTTATTACAGTGATACAGTATTTATCAATGGCTTACCAGTCTCATCATTGTTTTGCTACACTGCTCTACTCTGCCTGCATCAGTATCTTCCTGCTCGCATCTTCTTGTGCTTAAGTTCTCTTGCAGTCTGTTGTTTTCACCATTTCTTCTCTATCCAGCTTATGTTCTTCATCTCTGCATTTTCTCCCTCAGTTCATGCTGTTGAAATTCATTTCTTACAATTCAACTAATTTTTACAAAGAAACAACAACCTCTCTCTCGACATTTTTATTTTATTCCTGCTCTCATCATCTGTTACACTCCGCATATCCAACTCTCAACTCAGGAATCTTATAATTGCTCAGGAATCATGATTCCAACATGTTGACGAATGAAAATTTCAACGTAATTTTGCCCGCAAAGTGTTGCTAAAGCCTATTATTATATAAGACTAAATAACACTAATAGGTGGGACCCTCTTGAACTTTTTAAGATCAAGTTTGTTCATTTTATGATAATGAGCTACAAGGGATTTTATGGTTGATGAGAGTATGGTTGTCATTAGTTAAGCTTTGTAATGTTTTTCTTTCATGATACTGCATCCTGCTATTCATTATGGTATTTTCTCTTCACGCACCTGCACAACAAACGTTAGTGAAAATTGCAAAAAGGCATTTTGAGGAAAAACAAAATACTATATCCAATGCAAAAGAGACCTAGATCTATGATAATATGTGCATGAAAATTCTTGTTGATAGTGGTTAACTCCTAACTAACGAGGAAATGGCTATGAAATATTGTTAAGTTACATTTTATATGCATATGGTGGAAATTTTAGTGGTGCATTTTGGCAAGGAGATAATACAATGGTTATGCATTGGTTGATGCAATCAATAGCTAATGTGAATATGTTATAAACCTTGGTGGCTTGTGGAAGTAATGGCGTTACATTTTTATGGTGATTATGTCGTTAGTGATGATTCCATTGTATAGTTTTCAAGTGATTTATTTGATTTATGACATGGGTGGCGCATTTGGCAAAGTAATAATGCAAATGGTTAAATTACAAAACTTGGAATATGTTATGGTTTAAATGTGTTGATATTCTCGATGCATTGGTTGATTACTGGTGTTAATGGGGGATCCTTGGCATGTATTATGGAGTAAATGTGATATGGGTAGAGGCAACAGGCATTTACTGCACATCACCTTTACCCTTCCCATTGGCCACCACCCTCGTCAGACTACTGTTTGATATGGATGTTGTGATTTCACTTCGGAATTTTGGCAGAGTGAAACCGCTCGGACACATCCCATCTTAAGCTTTCGATTAACATGTATATCTCTTTTGGAAATTCTTGACTTCACTCTGGTTATGAAATATTTTTTGGCTCAGTTGTGTGGGTTTGTGTTTGTCTTGAGTACTGCAACTGTGTGGATTTTTTTTAGAATATGGATGGTTATGCTTATAATTGTTTTGGGTTCATCAAATTTGGTGCTCTTCCTGAGTGGTAGTTTTGGTTACCACTGCGTTTGGTTAAAGGGTTTCAAATCATGGCTGGCTAGTTGTCCTCACGATTCTTTGGGTCTAATTAGAGCCCTGTTTCCCTGTTTGGCCTTGTCAAGGAACTGCCTCTTGTTCACAAGTGTCACAGTCCTCCCTGTGCATACGCCTATAGCCTCAAGGTTTCACTATAGTTGGTGTCTTTCCTCCTGTGATGACTATTTTGAAAAACCTTAACCCTCTAGAATGGAGCTGCATAGGGAGTCTATCGAGACTGTTAAATTGTTCTGAATTGTTGTGTTCTATGACTTCGAATGTGGGCTCATCCATTGGTCGTATGGAGGTCGTATGGTTTTGGTCTTCATCAATGCCTCTGTGATAGAGTATGGACCTTACATTGATAGTTAGTATTTCTATAAATCGCAAGCCACCCACCTGATATCAATGAAACTCAGCTGTTTTTGAATGGAAAGGCCTCTTCCCTGTCGATTAGATGCATGGCTATGTATAGATACCACGACTTGTTCGGTTAATTGTTTTTTTTTTTACCACAATGGAGAATGTTTGGTTGATGTATAGTCACTAGTTGGAACTTGTGGTGTTTTGATTGATGCTTGAATTGGGTCACGAATGTTTAGGGTTGCTCACGCAGGTCGCATTCTGTGTGTGGTGTTTTGAAATTGAAACATGGGGCATGATAACTATGTTCTCTCTAAGTCTGGATGATAATCGAACTGGGTATCTATCAAAGGCGTATCCACAACATCCTTCATTGGTTGTAGTCTAAGTATACACAGCTTGGTTAAATCATGATGTGACTTAAACAACTAACCACTTAGTAACATACACAGTCTCTGCATGATATGTTGAGTTATTGACATGACTGGTGTTTTTTGTGATGAGTCGAACTATTGTATCGTGGTGTTTGGTTGGTTGCTATTTGTTTTTAGTATGGATGGTTGGTTCTTATACTCATTGATACCCTCATAATTGTTTTTGAGCATGTTATTTATTGAAATTGACCGCTTGTTATTTACCAAAATCGACCATGGTTGATGAAAATCGTGTTGGGTATTTGGCCCGGCTTTCAAGTCGCATTGAGATGTCATGTTTTAGAGTGGCATTATTACATAGCCTGGGACGTTTTCCCCTGCATAGCCTGTGTCAAAGTGTTGGTTGCTGGTTGTATAGGTAAAGTGTCATTTCATACATGACATGAAAAGTTTGGTTATTTTGGTCTTGATTATTTTACTACGTATATGTATGGGAACAAATATCATTACAGATCTTGATTGGCTCTATCACAAAATAGTGACTTCATTGTTATCTCTGGAAATACTACCTTGAATTATAGATGTGGATTTGGGAAATGTATGGCAGTGATGAATGTTAATAATTAGAGATTGAGAATGAGTATTGTGGTTGATTGATATATAGTGAAGAATGTGCGAATAGAGGAAACAGAACCTCTTACAGATTGTGTGAATTACTTATGTTTTGTAATGGTTGTGGGATGTAAATGGATAGTGAAATGAAGAAAATACACAGGAATTTTACTCAGTCATTTGATTGTTGGTTGATGCATATTTTTCTTACTGCAAAATATGTTATGGATTGCTTGATTAATATCATGAACAGTAAACATTTTTTCCCCTCCTCATTATCTCATTTTCTGCTAACTACAACCCCCTCACATATCCTATATTCATTTTATTCACTCCCTGTTCTGATATTGATTGCAACTAAGAGAATTTATGTGTTAAGTGGATGAAGTGGCAGTGTCTTGAGTGGATTGCAGTGACGTTTTACTTGGTTGATTTATAGTTGATTGTTATTATCATTGAGCAGTGACTATTTATTCTCTCCTCTCATTATATCATGTTTTCGTCCAATACAAATAATTCATGCTTCCCGGAACACTGTTTCACCCCCCCTTCTCATTGATATTAGAACAATTTATATGTATTAGATTGTGTGAGCATGTTTTTTTTTTTTTGACAAAAACGGTTATGTTGCATTAATCGGCATTCTGGCCAGCCAGAATCAAAAAGTTACAAATCTGAAGAAGATTGGTGACCTCTAACAGTGTTGCCAACCTTCTTGTGAATGTCTTGGGAGACCAATCCCCTCTGCTCCTTGAGCTAATTTGATGATATGACAAAGATTGCGTACATGAGTAAATTCTCACAAACTGTGAGCATAGCAAAAGACAAAAGCAAAGAATTAAACCAAGGGGGCTGAAGTTTTCCCCTTAATGTAGGGGTCCAGCTTTTTCTGAGAACCTAAAGAAATGTTGGAGGTTGCCTCCTTTTCTCTGCGCGCTTTGTTGGTCCTTTGCCCTCGGGTTAGGGGAGGGGACGACGCTGAATTTTCTTCAGGTTCCGAAGTTCCCCCAGAGACGCTAGAGGGGACTGTAACAACCAGGCCTGCATGGGCAGGGGGTTCCGGATCTGAAGTTTGAACTTCTCTCGTTGCTACTGAAACTGGGGGGGTGGATTCCGGAAGGATTTCGTCTGCTGGAGGATCTTCCTTGAGTGTTGTTGCTTCTGGTTCTGGGGCTTCATCTTCCTTTAGCGCATCAAAACTGTTTTTATTTTCTAGAGTTGCCTCTGCTGAATAAGTGGCCTTTGGGGCCTGGGCTTGTGGATCCTTTCACTTTGACTGCCTTCGTCGGTTAGATACGAGCTGAAAATCATCTGCTTTGACTGGTCCCGATTCCTCAGAGGCTTTGGGGCAGTTCCTTGCGAAGTGACCATAAGCATGGCATCAGAGGCACTTAAAAGGAATCTGCTCGTAGTCCAGCTCTTGGATATGGCACCATTCCCCCAGGGAGAGCTTAATGGATTCTGGAAGACCTTTCTCGAGGTTAACCTCAACACAAATGTGGGCGCAGGTAAACTGGTCCCCTTTTAGCTCCGCGCTGTCTAGGAAACGCCCAAGCTTATTCCCAATGTCCTCCAGAGATCTTTTCCCCCAGAGATGCAAGGGAAGGTGAGGTAGCCTAACCCAAACTGGAGTTGTAGTGATCTCGACGTCAGGGTTGAAGTCAATATTCTAGGGGGCTAAGAACAGTCCTCTCGACCCCATGAAATAGGGTCCAGATCTGAAAACTAGGTCACAGTCCTCTTTGGTCAAGAAAATGAAGACAAAAAAACCCCTGCCTACTGCGAACAAAGAAGTTGTTCCCTTTATCAACGATTTCCAATGATCATCCATCCATGCCTCCACCGTTTTGGGGCTAGGCCATAACCCCGTAAACTTTCCGATGAGGGACTTTTCTGCTAGAAGGAGGGCAAGAGAGCAAGGCTGCTCTGGAGATAGTTCCAGAGAAGGGATCTCCTCCATCTTCTTAACAAACTTAGATGAGAAAGAGGGCTTGGATTTGGTTCCTGCCGAGTGGACTAATGCTTTGAATGCTTCAAAAGGGTCTTTTCCCCTCTCGGCAATCGGATCTGGGGCCATCGTAGCCGACCTCCAGCAACAAGAAGACCACCCGCATGCAAAACGCGTATCCCCTGACCGAATGTTGTTAGACCACGCGCTGAAACACCGAGTCTACGCTCTGAAACACCGATCCGTTGTTACTCAGCTTCACGGCTACTGTTAGAACACATGCTGAAACACTGAGTCCACGCGCTGAAACACCGAGTCCACGCTCTGATTCGCGGCTTTGTATGCACAGGGCGTCGAATAGGGGGTCGCGAACTTCAGACCTTCAAACACCGCCCTTGATCCAGATCCGTGCTGGCAGCGAGGGCATCCAAACAAAGTTTTGGGGCAGGAATTCGAGGTGCCGATCAAGCTAAGCCTGGCCACCGAGGGCCGAGGATGCCTGTGCACGCGGCTAGGGTTCCCATCCTCTCATGTCAAAATGATTGTGTGAGCATGTTACATTCTGAGCAAAATATATTTTGTGTTTTTAAGGAGTTGTCATGCATGGTTATTTAAAAGACTATTTTCTAATTGTTAACATATGAAGGATGAGTTTTTTCATTCGGGGAATCCATGGTCGAGGAAACAGAGGTAGAGGTAACTGGAACCGAGGCCCAAGAAGGCCTAGGTTCTCTATACATTTTGATGTTGATTCAGAACTTGGCCATTTGTTTCATGCTAGATTCTTTAATTGGATTTGATAGGGAATAGTCCAATTAAGGCCTGAAAGGCCTCCTTTCCAAGCCCCTCAATCCCCCGACATCCCTGTGCCTCCTCATATCTCTTTACAACTTGAAGTCCCAGAAAATCATGGGTGGTAGGAGATTGTTCACCCGACAGTCTCCCAACACCATGGCTAGCTAAACTTAACTTTTCCTGCTCCCCCACCTTTGAACCCGATTTTCCAATTTTCCCCTAACCACTCACCAGTGCAATCCTCCCATGCCAACAAGATATTAAAGAATGAATCCCACCATGCAGTTGATAAAGGAAAGGTTATTGCTTCCCCTTCCTCCCCCTCTGAAGACTCTAACAAATCTGTGTCTTCACGGATGCATTTGAGGGATGATTGTTCCCATGTGATTAGTGAGATAAAGCCTAAAGGCTTTGCCAATCCTAAGGAAAATTTAGGAAATTCAAGAGGTGACAGAAGCAAACAAGAAAGGGTTGCATTACAGACTGGAAAATATGGCTTTTGAATTTTATGTTGTTTATTGTTTTATGACAGTGGACTTCAAGGATTCTGGACAACATGTTTTATTTTGGATATATGAGCATTATTTTTGAAATAATTTCAATTTTCATGGGCTAAAATTTCCAAAACTAAATATGTTGATGGGAGGCACAAGGTGGTGTGTTTTATTAACTAATGGATTATTTTATGATGATTATGATTGTTATGAACTAGATGGAGTCACAAGGGGTCCCACCTACTAGTTATTATTTATCTATGACCTTATTATGATTCCCTGTTATAACCCTAAATTGCACCACACATTCTTACCTGGCAACAGGCCAACTCATATCCCTTCTTTGCCAAAACACTGTTGAACAACTCTTTGAAAATCCTCTTGAATCAAGGCCCACATGCCCTAACTCATTACTACACGCGTGTACATGCTGGCTGACCCAAAACAACCAGCGTGGACCGACAAAAGCATGAAAAAAGGAAAGTTGTTGATGGAACAAAAAGCTATGGGTGAGTTAACTAAAACTCTCGTCCATGCATGGCCGAGGGTTCGTCCAAATAACTAGCTCCTTCTAGCCTATAAAAGAAGGGGTAGGGGTACCATTTGGAAGAGGAAAAATATAACAAAGAAACTCTGCCCATTTACGTATTCCATTGTCCCAACCCTTTAGCCTTTCCTAATGCCAAAGGAGATTTAAAGCAAAGCAGTTGAAGGACAGAAGGAGAGGAGCCCAGGATCAGGTTCAAGGAGTGGTGGCCGGTCTCAACTTTTGTAAGTTGACTCATTTTAAGTAATAAAGAGAATGCTTTTCCCATCCCAATTCATGAACTTTTTATGGTTTGATTAGTTTATGTTTGATTTCTAACTTGTTAGTATATAAGTAGTATGCATGCATAGTTGTTGCTCATCTTGAATGCAGGTCAAATTTGGAAGGAGCATTGCGAACAAGTAATCAAGCACAATGGAGGATCGACATCAAACGCCGGTAATGAGGTAGGTTGATATTTCCATGCATTTCTTAATAAAAGGGGATTTAAATCTATGGATGAAGGTAGAAATTAATTTCTATTCGGTCATATCTGCATGCAAAGTCTGAACTCTATTTGCTAGTCCATAGGGTGTTTTTCCCAAACAACATAATTGGCGACCATACTGGGGAGAATATCTAGGGTTCCTAGAATTTTATTTAGTTTTTGGGTAGTTTAAAGACTAGTTTTTCTTGCTTGTCTTTTCTTTTCATTTCTGTAAAGTTTGAGCTAGTAGGGAGTCTGGTTTTCCATACCAGCTTTCCCTGACTTTTGCTTGACTGTGTTTTTTGGGACCTACAGAGGTACACGCGGCCTGCACAAGGCCTGCACATGTGTACCCATGCCCTATCCTCTTACAACCCACGTGTGAACGCTAGCTGTAGAGGTAGCACTAGTGTGTAGGAGTTCAGAGAACCTTAGAGGCAGTCCTCCTCTTCCCTGTCAGAATCACACATTCTCAGGGGGTTTTCTGGAATTTTGTCTGAGTCTTTTTTGCTGATAGTCCTATCTCAGATTGTTTTTGCCTTATTATTTTTTCTTGCATTATTTTTTTTTCTGTTAGAAAGAGTATCCAAGCCTTCAAGGGATCCTGGTTATCAATATCAATGGTCTCTTCCTGGTTTGGTCTGTCTTTTTTCATTTTCTCTTAGAGTTTAGATATACACATGGCCTATACAAAGTCATCCCACATGTACACGCCCTTTTTTGTTGTCCAGTGTGCATTCACACGCGTGTTGTTTGAGTGACAGTCGTGTGCTTGTACAGACTACTTTTTGTTAAGGGTGAGGCATTCATCCTCTCCTTTGATAAGAAGTATTCCTCTCGGGTGTTTGAATCTCTATTTGAACAATCAGTCACTTAGGATTATTTTTACCCTTAGCTTGCTTTTTCTCATTTAAAACATTGTCAGAAAAATAAAAATAAAACTTTACGGTTTTTAGACAAGTGTGAGAGTCATTGTTTTTACAATTTCTATTGTGTGATTTTTTAAATCTGATTCTTTGCAATCTGCTCTTTAAGCCATAATTTTTTTTCTTGGTTTTTTGCTTGTCGGTATTTTCCCTCTCTTTCTTTACTAGCACTTAAATAAAAAAAAAATATCTTTTCATTTTTCTTCTTTGGTTGAAGAGTGTGTTTCTGCATCATTAGCTAGGGAAAAGTCTTTCATTTCATAAGTTTTTGCAGTTCACTTAGATTATAAGTAGCCCATAGTCGAGTGAAATTCCATTGAGTTTGTTGTTCAAAATCTTAGAAAAGTTAAAAAAATATTTCTTTTGAAAAGTTGTTGAAATTTTGCATTCAGTAAAAGTTTTGTTTCCAACTTTTTTATTCATTTTTTTCTTTCGTGTTTTACACATCATCAGTTTCACCCTCATACCCCTTGACATAAGACAAATCCATAAAAGTAACACTAAATTTAAAATCTACTAGACTTTTATGTTTGTAGGGTTCACAAACTAGTTCAGGACTAGGGCCTTGGATTAGGTTGGAGAGGAAAGTCTTCAAGGCCATTTTAAATCAAACATTGGAGTCTGAGATAGGGAGTGTCTAATTCCAGTTTCATGGAAGTTATCCGGGACCCCCCACTAACACAAGGGATAAACATGAGGTCGCGTGCGGAAAGGTAGTGGAGATAACCCCTCCAAAGCTGGACAAATCATAGTGGAGAACACATATAGAGGGCTTGTTTTGGGATACCGTCATTTTCATTTGCCACGGGGCTTCATGGGTCTCGAATCTATTTGAGGTCCTCAGTTGTTTTTCAGACCATTTTCTCTCGATACCCTTGATAGGTTTTGGGCTCAATACCTTGCTCATTGTGGTCTACCCGACTTTCGATTGTACTCGCCTGGTGACTGTTCGCGTGTTGGCAACCTAGTTGCCAATATTTGTTAGGGACATACAAAGGTGTCTATGGGGTTATACCGCAGTACCTAGGACATACATCGGGCCATTCTTTACAGAGTATACCCGAAGGGTGCTTCCATGTTCAAGTTTCACTTGCACCGGTAAGTTACTCTAGTGTTGGCTATTGTAACTGTTCTTCCAATTAATTTAGTGTGTGCTTGTCTTATCTTCTAGGGACTTTTTTATTAGTGTGTGTTACTTTTCAGCATTTAGACTACCTTAGAGTGTCTTGGATCTTCTCACACAGTGGAGGATCCTGAGCTCCGTCGGTCACAAAGGCTTCTAGGCCTGCCGCCGATTATACTGGAGCCACCCGCACCACCTTTAAGGCGGAAGCTAGACCAACAAGGGTCTTTTGAAGTGACCAGGTTACAAACCATTGTGCCCAAACAACCCCCAGAGGAATTGACCATTTTGGACCTTGAAGCAACTGCTCTTGGCTCGGTTGAAACCCCAACCACTAATCTCTCGACACCTTTTATTGTACCAATTCAATTTCACGAGCGCCAGATAGTGTCGCACATAGAAATGGAAACAAATGGTGTTACTTATTCTGGGAATTCTTCAGTTCCCACCACGGTTGTCACCACAGGAGAGTCATCTCCTAACCTACCATCGTCAGTCCAAGCCACCATGTCTTTGACCACAACTACTTTGCACAGTGGTCTGAACCTGTCTTTGGCGGTGGCCACAACCCCTTTTACTCCTAGTGTGACAGGCCCTTCGTTCTCATATGGTATGCCAAGTTTGGGTACAAGTCCTGTACTTTCCTACTCCACCCTAAAGACTTTGGATCTGGGGGCAGGGAGCTCTAGCTCTCTTCTACAAGGTCACATGGGGGGCACTCCTATCCCTTTTAACACTTTTCCTTACGCAGGAGGTCATATCCCTCCTTCGTCCCCTTCACTCAGTGGTTCGCATCAGCAATCCGTCGGGAAACCTACACACAATAGTTTATTTGGAGCGGGGAGTCAAGGACCACCTTCGCATAGTATGCCGGTAGGTTCAACACCCTTTTCTTGGAACGTAACGTTTGGTAACAACACCTTCTCGTCAACCGCTTTCCCAACTGGGGGAAACCCTATTTTTGGACAATCTACTCTTATGTAGGGTACTATTCCTGCACAGGGGGAAAACCTAGCAGGACCTTGGAATTCAGGGCAAGGATCTGCTCCCTCCTCCATAATGTCGATCTGGGGTAATTCTTTCCACAATCAATGGAACCCCGAACAAACTACTATGCCTATCCCCATGGGACCGGCATGGGGTAATCCTTCCCAAAGTCCTTCAAATCAACAATCCATGTCCTATTTGGGAAATCAGCCGATGATGTCTCCACATATGCAAAATCCTTACACTGGCCAGGGCCATGGTTTCTACCAGAATCCGGGCCAGCAGCCAAACTTTTCTTGGCAGCCTGGTGCTAGTCAAACTCCATGACCCTTTTTCCCAGGTTATCAGTAGCAACCCAAACTACCATTCCTGGCAACTTTACACTTGCTATATTTGACAAGGTTGTTGAATGACCCTATTTGTCACGATCCACATTGGCCTCCTATGCCAACGAAGTTTCCTTCGGACATTCCAAAGTTTGAAGCCAAGCCTAATGAAGATACATGATATCATGTGACTACCTTTCATCTTTGGTGCTCATCTAACTCTTTGAAAGATGACTCCGTATAATTGTGATTGTTTCAATGTACTCTCATTGGGAGTGTCGCGAAATGGTACATCGAGCTCGATCGCTCAAGATACTCTTCTTTTGGTGAACTGGTGATGGCTTTCCTTAACTATTTCCAGTTACCTGTGAGATACGACGCTGGCATAGAGCTGCTTGCTAATTTCAAACAAACAACAACGGACCATATCTCTGATCACATCCTAGAATGGAGACGTCGAAAGAGTTTAATCAAGGTTCCAGTCTCACCAGCATTCCTACTTGAGTAGTTCCTTAAGTCTTTGGTCCCGCAGTTATCCAAATATGTCACAACATCCAGAGTTTTCTTTGAAGAAGACGCCATCATGAGGGCTCAACAGCTTGAGCTCATCTATTCTCAGTCCGGTTTATTATACAACATATTTCCAGATGCGCCACGTTCAATACTGGATAAAACTAGACAGAGAGTTGGACTGCATGCCGATGGTATTGTTGGTTCATCACAAACCAAGCCCACTGAGCAATTGACAAATAAGTTGCAACAGTTATCCATACAACACACAACAGCCAGCCAAACTACTTCTTTGGCTGCTCCCCCTACCCAAATTTCGGAGGTACACATAGTGCAGTCGACTAACCCAAAGGCCCCCCAACAGCCTGAAGGGAAGAAAAAACAATGAAAGAAGTGTAAGGGGGATAAAAAAACCCAACAATAATGCTGGTGGGGATATTAGAAAATGCATGGAAAGATCAACCTACCTCGTTACCGACGTTTGATGTTGATCCTCCATTGTGCTTGATTACTTGTTCACAATGCTCCTTCCAAAGCTGACCTACATTCAATATGAGCAACAACTATGCATGCATACTACTTATATACTAACAGGTTATAAATCAAACATAAACTAATCAAACCATAAAAATTTCATGAATTGGGACGTGAAAAGAATTCTCTTTATTACTTAAAATGAATCAACTTACAAAAGTTGAGACCAGCCACCGCTCCTTGAACCTGATCCTGGGCTCCTCTCCTTCTGTCGTTCAACTGCTTTGCTTTAAATCTCCTTTGGCATTAGGAAAGGATAAAGGTTTGAGACAATGGAATACATAAATGGGCAGAGTTTCTTTTCTATATTTTTCCTCTTCCAAATGGTACCCCTACCCCTTCTTTTATAGGCTAGAAGGAGCTAGGTATTTGACGAACCCTCAGCCATGCATGGCCGAGAGTTTTAGTTAACTCACCCATATCTTTTTGTTATGTCGGCAAATTTCCTTTTTTCATGCTTTTGTCGGTCCACATGGGCTGTTTTGGGTCAACCAGTGTGTACACGCATGCAGTAATGAGTTAGGTCGCGTGGGCCTTTATTCAAGAGGATTTTCAAAGAGTTGTTCAACAGTGTTTTGGCAAAGAAGGGATATGAGTTGAAATGTTGCTAGGTAAGCATGTGTGGTGCAATTTAGGGTTATAATAGATGCCTCCTAATGTGTGAGGTCAGAAGAGCATCTGATGGCCGAAATACATTACCAATATTTACTGATGTGTCGAACGATTGAGCCCAAGGATCAGGAACAAGGAGGTGTCGTCTGCAAAATAACAAATGTCTCACCGAGGTGGGAATACCCATGCTCAGGATAAAAATAGAACCATGGATACCAATCAAATACACTGTAGATCCATGTCAAATAACTATAAAGAGTAGCCGCAAACAATACACAACGGAGCTACATCTCGAAATCAGAAAGATATACATATAGAGTATCCATCTTCCAGAAGTTGATTCGACCTGATGGCTGGAGATGAGATCATGTTAATAGATGCAACTGACGGGTTAGGAATATTGGGTGGTGGTGGTATGGGGAAAGTACCCATTAATGCAGAATATTTTAGAAGACCGACTCCAACGTTCTCATAACCCGCAGGGGTGTTCGCTATGAACGACACGTTGCCCGCACGAATATCAGTATTGAAAAAAGTAAGTTGATCAACCATGACCACTTTACCTTGGTGAGGAAATCGTAGGACACGGAAAAGGGTGGACACTACTGTACGCATAGAATCGACCCAACTTCGACCAAGTAGAAGATTATAATCAAGAGGAGTATCAAAGACTTCAACTTCCACTTGGACGGTTTTACCTTCCAGAGTAACAGGCAACGACGGCAGAACACCATAAAGTTTAAAACCAGAGCCATTTAAGGCTCGCAAAGTGTTTTGTGACTCGGTTAACGGTGGAGAGCCAATGGCTTTCCAACAAGAAAAAGACATTACACAGGTAGAGGCACCTTCATCAAAAACGGTCCGACAAATGCTCTTGTCGGAAACAACAACTTGTATTTGAAATGCAAGTTGTGCGGGTAACATGGGAATTAGTTCTGTCAAGTCAAAGACTATTAAATTCTCGTCTGTAGGATCAATTCCACCTATGGCTTTCAACAGAGCCCTTCGCTGTGTAGGACAAGACTGAAGGACTTCAAGGGCAGACATTGCTGAAGGTGCCTGGGCCAGATCTTCTACAATGCTATAGTTCTGAGCCACACGCGCATGAGGATTGAATGCCGATTTCTTAACGACACCTTTGGGGGGTGGTCATATAACTGTATCAAGGTTCGGTCTTTCGAGATGAAGAGGACCGGTTGTAGGTGGATTCGGTGGAGAGATAGATACCAAATCAGGAGGTGTATCATCAACCTTCTCTTTAG
>ML799136.1:150436-165430 GCA_009831015.1 Picea engelmannii | reverse complement strand
CTGCGAACTATTTTCAAAATATGATTTTGAGAAAATGACAAGTGTAACCTTCTTTAGGAAAATGTTCTTAATGAAGAGTTTGATCTTCCATCATCATGACATAATCATAATATCATCTTGATAACCAAAAATGTGGATAACAACAACGAAGCTGACCTCCCATCTCTTCCTCTATAGATTGAGAAGACATTAGGAGAAACAATGACACACATTCCAAAAGGTGCATTTAAAAAGGATTCTCATAAACCAAATGCAAGGGCCGCCCAGAAATACTCTGTGGTGGAAGATTTATCACCAACCCCTTGTGCGATGTCTACTTTGGAGGTCCTCCAAAGTTGCCCTTCTCAGAGGAAAGATTTGTTAACCGCTTTGGGCTCTACTAAGACTTGTAATCTGGGTACCATCATGTTAGATACAACCGACTTAAAACCTCTTTTGCCTTACCATGTAGCATTTCATATAGTAGTGGCTTACCCCAAAAAAACTTTTACACGGAATATCTTCCGCACGGTGGTCGATGAGGGTGCCTCGACATGCGTTATGTCATTGGCATGTTGGAAGGCCATTGGCCAACCCGTTTTGTCTCCATCACCTACTCTCCTCACTTCTTTCGATGGTCGTTCATTCCGACCACATGGAATCATTCCTTCTTTCCCCATGCAGTTAGGAGGGAAGACCATGTGTGTCGAAGTAGACGTAGTCGATGCTCCCCTTGACTATAACCTCTTGTTAGGACAGAGTTGGACTTATGCTATGCAAGTTGTGGTTGCTACAGTTTTCTGGGTCTTGTTGTTTCCACATGAGGGTCGGATAGTGAGCATCGATCAATTGTCTTTCTCTAGACCTAACCCAACTTTGGGGGCATCCACGGTTCCAATGATTGATAATCCTCAACCAGGTGTCGTCAATGTAAGAGTTGGTTTGTGCCCATCTTTGATGGGTACCTTCGATTACCCACCTCCATAGGGAGATATCAAATTTATATCTAATCACCATAAGCTGAGATTTTTCAAGTTTCATCGTTCCGCATGACTTACTTCAAGGATCCATGGATTCTTCCTTCCCCATCAGCCACGATGGATGAGACAGGGAACCCCAGCATGTCCATTCCCTTGTCTTCCACTGAAGTAGCATACTCTTTAGTCCAACAAGCTTCAACTAACATTGATCTGACTCCTGCACGAGAGTTAGATCCACTTCTAGAGCCTATTTGGGCTAAGGGTTCTCTCACTAACGTCGATTTGTTACACTTAGTCTTGCCTTCTGATGAAGCAGTAATCAAAGCAATGACTAGTCTGGACAAACCTTGGGAAGATCTTCATCACAGGTCATATTTTCTCCTAGAGTTAAGCCAAATCAAAGCAGGAGAATTCACCGTGACCATGACGGGAGATCAACCGTGTCCTATTAACCTCCTATCTACACATGAAATTTATGCTAAGGTAAATATGGAAACTATTGCTAAAACTATACCAATCAATATCTCCCAAAACCCTGGCTTCGTGGAGAACATCTTCATTGGAGCAGATTGCTCCCCCGAAGAGATTCAAATCTACACGTATCTTTTCAAAGAATTCCGCGACGTTTTTTCCTGGTCTTATGAGGAAATGCTAGGTATCTATCCAAAAATAGTTGAACATGAAATCACAACGTATCCTGATGCCAAGCCTGTTCGATAGAAACTTCATCCAGTTAATCCCAAGAAAGCAGCAGCCATCAAGATCAAGGTTGAGAAATTTCTAAAGGCAGGTTTTATCTATCCTATCAATTTGACTCAATGGGTGTCGAATATTGTGCCGGTCAATAAAAAACAAGGCACGATTTGTGTATGTACTGATTTCCATGATTTGAACAAGGCATGTCCCAAAGATAATTTTCCAACACCGTTCATCGACCAGATCATTGATGAATGTGCTGGTTGCGAAGCCTTTTCTTTCATGGATGGTTTTTCATGATATAATCAAATCCAAATCAAACCCGAAGACTAACACAAAATGACATTCATTTGTCTATGGGGTACATTCGCATATTGTAAGATGCCTTTTGGTCTTAAAAATGTTGGCGCCACCTTCCAGCGAGCCACGTCTTTCTCTTTTCATGATCTCAAGCATATAGTCAAGGCCTATCTAGATGATTTAGCATCACGATCTCCCAAGAGAACGGATCATCCTACACACCTTAGACTAATATTCGAATGTTGTCACTACTTTAGGATTCACTTGAATCCAAACAAGTTTAGCTTCTGTGTAACGTCAGGACGTTTGTTAGGTTTCATTGTATGAACAACAGGGATCATGGTCAATCCTCTCAAGGTGGAGGCAATAATCCAGTTGCCCCCCCCATGTACAATCCTACAAATTCAGAGTCTACAAGGTAAGGCAAACTTCTTACGACGCTTCATCACCAACTATGCCGAAATCACCAAGGGCTTTATGCATTTACTGAAGAAAGACGTTCCCTTTTTCTGGGACGAAGCCACTCAACTCTCTTTCGACGCATTAAAACATGCCCTCACAATTGCACCTCTGTTACGTCCACCTAACTATAACAAATATTTCTTATTATATCTGGCTGCCGCAGAGTCAACCATTGGCATGGTTTTAGTTTAGGAAGATGATTCGTTCTTAGAATACGTGATCTATTACCTAAGCCGAGGCCTTGTAGCATCGGAACTCAATTATTATCATATCGAAAAAATTGCGTTGGCAACAGTTCATGATGTTCAACAGTTCTGTCATTATATTCTATTTCGCAAGACCACCGTCATTATCGTCGTGAATCCTTTCCAGTACATGTTGACATGACGGGTTATAGGTGGAAAATATAGTAGATGGATAGTCATCCTCGAAGAATTTGACTGACTTCATTTCAGAAAAGTCCAAAAAGTCATTGGTCTTTGCAGATCTTATTTCGGAACTTCCGGTTGAGTCAGGTGACGTTGTGCCTGAAGAATCGCCTATCTAGGGAGATATGTTTTTGATCACATATTCAGATCCCTGGTACATAGGTATACTTATCTATATCCATACTTTGAAGTGCCCCGCCTCTGCTTCTCGTGATGAGCATCGACGTATATTCCATCAGGCTAAGAATTATCTCATACTCAATGATACGTTGTATCGAAGAGGTGTATACTACATCTTACGTCGATGTCTCACACATGAGGAGGCATTCATCGTGCTCAATGAATTCCATACCGGAGCTTGTGGTGGTCATTTTTCTGGGTTGGAAACAACCCAAAATATTCTACGAGTAGGTTACTTCTGACCGACACTTATCAAAGATTGTATAGAATTGGTCAAGAAGTGCCATCCGTGCCAAGTCTTCTCTCAGAAGATGAGGGTGCATCCCGCTCCTATGTTTCCTATCATCACAGTTGGTCCCTTCACCAAGTGGGGGATTGATTACACTAATTGCAACCCCTCATCAGTAAGGGGGCACCGCTATATTATCATAGATGCCGACTACTTCACTAAGTGGGTCGAAGCTATGCCAACGTTTAAAGATGATGGAGAGACTGGAGCTCTATTCTTATTCAACCAGATCATAGCAAGTTTCAGCGTCCTGAGAGAGATTGTCACTGACCATGGCAGTCACTTTCAGAACCAAATTATGACCAAATTAACATCAAAGCTTGGGTTACGAAAAGAGAATTCATCACCTTAATACCCCCAAGCCAATGGGTAGGTAGAGGCTACAAACAAAACTCTTAAGACTATTCTACAATGAATTATCAACTCAGCCAAGTCAAATTGGCATTTGATGTTATACTTGGCATTATGGACTTAACAAACATCTGTTAATACTGCAACTGGTTTCTCACCTTTTCAACTCATTTACGGGTTGGAGGTAGTCTTTCCCATCGAATGTTAGATCCCATCTATAAAATTGGTAGTACAATTATTGCCAGACACTTCTCCACTTGAAGAACGGTTAGTACACCTTGAGCATCTCAATGAGCAGCATCGTGACGTGGCACTGGACAATGAGGCTCATAAACATAAGGTCAAGTGTCAGTATGATAGGTCCGTTCGTCCTTGGATTTTCTCTAAAGGTGATCGTGTCCTAGTCTATGACCAAGATAAGGACCCCCTGGTGGTAGGAAAATTTAAACCCATGTGGTTCGAACCCTTCATCATAAAAGAGGTTTTAAAAAAGGGAGCTTATCATTTGGTTGATTTTTAAGGGAATGCTTTGGCGGAGCCTAGAAATGGGCTCTACCTCAAGAAGTATTACTCATAAGCAGGTCACTATGGGTAACTTTTTGTAACATATGTATAGTCTTTGTACTATTACTTTTTAGTTTCTTTTAAGTGTTATGGACGTGTCATTGATGTTATCTTTCGTCGATATGGCATATGTCAAGTGATTTCAAGGTGTTCGTTGGGTATGCAGACAGTGCTAGTTGGCACACTCGGAGGATCGCCTCCACAACTTGGGTAATCTTTACACCTCAGGGCTAGTTGTTATCTTCTGAAGGTATATTCTTAGGTGACACCAAAAATAATGTTGCTGAGTATAGTGCAGTTATTGAGTTGCTTCGTGACGCCCTGTTATTAGGTATCTCTTGTCTCCAGGTCTATCTCGATGCTCAACTGGTTGTGTCACAGCTAAACAGAATATACTGGGTTCATGATCCAACTTTACACCGACGATTCCTTAGGGTACGTCTCTTAGAGCGAAACTTTGATTATATTACATATTTTCATGTTCCTAGTAGATTAAACCAAATTACAGATACTCTAGCTACTCAAATTTTAGATTGGCATCTTGCACACATATGAAAGAACATTGACATAGGCATGTAAATACATTTTTGCACACGTGATCCATAAGACACAAAAGATCAAAAAACCATATATAACATCATAAAATAACCAGAGTACATAGATGGACGCAAGCACCTAAAAAATGGGACTAATAATGAGTCACAGGGCTTATGCCCTCAAAAAATATATACAATTAAGTGCTCGTGGCACGTAGAATGTCTAAATAGGTTCAGGGCCTATGGGCCCTATTATAATAGTCCACAACATGGGCTAAATGCCTAAACAATCGGACCCACGTCTGAGGTGCCCACTACATGAGGCTGCATGGATGGCGGTAGGTCCTCTATCTCTCCCATTGAGACTGTGCGAGTGAGTGCAGTGAAGTTCCTCTCAACTCATCTAAAGACCCTCTCAGCCTTCCCGACTGGGAGATTACCTACTATTGTTGCTCCCCTAGCAGCGGAAGCTACGGCTTCTGGCCGAGGACGATGCCTATTCCATGCATAATTGGCAGGTCACACAGGTCCCACATCTGCATGCAAAAAATGTATACCCATCAAATACTCTGGCATACAAAAAAAATGATATATATAACAAAAATTACATAAAAATTACATATGAAAACACAAAAAATATAAAGGTGGAGACTTACCCATCTCCCTGCACTCCTCACCAAGAGGCACAGGTATCTCAGGATCTCTAGAAAAATATATCTCTGCATATGGGTAATCCTTGATCACAGGGATCTGCCATGACAACCACGCAAAGAATTCATCATCGAAGGACTCATTGGTCCTTCCACCACCCTGTCACGACAATAATACTGCCCATCTACACACTGCAGGGAAAGAAGCCTGATGCCCTCGTACCACTTCCCGAGGACTAAAGCTTGGAACTCTCTCAAAAAAGAATGAACACAAAATCGTCCCAAACCCAAAATTCCTCTGTGTTCACTGTCGGCAATCTATCAATTGCCTCTTCATACACTCCAGTAGTGTGGTACTCCAGTCAAAAATCTGTGCATTCAAGCACTGGATAGCACAGTTCATCTATGCATGAGACGCCTGATGCAAGGTTGTTGAACCAGTAATCTGCCCAATCAGTAATAATATCACCTGCAGTGATAGGTTAGTGATCTTACTGATGGGCACCTGGGAGCTCACACGGTTAGTCCCAGCCTCACAGTGCTCGGCTATCAGTGTCGCTATGTTATCCGATCCCATAGGAAACGTCCTGAAGTTGATTGCTTCCCCTCTCCTTGAGAGGCCAGTCAAAAAGTAGATATCCTCGGTGGTGGGCACCAGTGATTGCCTCTCTAGTATGAAGGCCTTTGCATCAGGGTGCTAGTAGTCAATCAAGGAATTCAATAGCCTTGGTTGTGCTCACATAAATGGACATATGAAGAACTTCAGTAAACCACATTGCATCAACACGGCCACAACATTTGGATCTCCCGCAACCAACTCACTGATTGCTTCATGCTCCCTTTCCCTCCACTAGACATACATCCTACCAACACACCAAAGTTCAGGAGGGTCAGTACTTGCCCTTTAGTTATTTTTTTCTACAAAGGGGGCTTCACGTGAGCTATAGAGGTGACAGTCACGTGTACATGTGGGCAGCCTTTACTCTTCCCAAGTGTAAACACGGCCTATCCAGAGACAACCCGCGTGTACCTAGGGTCGACAACCACCCAAAAAATGAAAGAAAATGCAAAATTGAAGAATTGAATAGCTAGATAGGGGAGTTTGTACTTACTTGGTCCAAGAAAAAGTTTGTTTCGTCCACTGTAGCTCTCGGAATCACCATTTTAGCAAAGGGGGTCTTTTGGCTCCAGAGTCAATTTCCAAATCAGCAATCGTGATAATGAGCTACCAACTTCTATTTATAGACTTTTTGGCCTCTTTTTGTCACTTTTTCGACCTCCCTTCTCAGTTTCTTTATACCAAAAATAATTTCGAGTGATTCAGGAGTTATATGGGAGGGATTTGATCAGTTATTGGGACACTTGTTTTGAGTTTTGAGAAAATTTTGACGGTCCATGAAATTTTTTCCACGAATCAACTTGAGCATATAGGTTAGGTTACTACCCAAACTTTCGTGTCTCCTTGACTTTTTCCTCTGCCATAGGATCAATCCCATCAGGTTGTGACACATAACCATCATATATTCTTTAGAAGTGTCGCAACTTGGCAGTAGAGCTTACCAGAATATGGATGCCCTAGGTAGGTCCTGGTTGCATTATGGTGTCCATGCTATTTCTAAAACACTGTAGGCTCGAGAGTCCTTATAGTCTTTCCTGAATATGAGTTTGAGCCTCATTTGCATGAATCTTCTTCGCTCTTGATCTCACCCTTAGGACTCCCAAAAAATAACGTGTCTTCTTTTAAGCCCTTTTCAGACCCTCTAAACATGAAAACATTGTCGAGCGATCTTATGGCCTTTCACGCTCGTTAAACTGAAATTTGAAGTCATGCCTGTCCGACGATAGTTTACCCCTTTTTCAGTCCAGACGGTCAATTGTACGAACAAAGGTATACTCTATGGAACTTCTATTCTTTAGAAGAGTACTCTCAAGTATAATTTTGTCCCTTTTTTGGGCCCGAGGGACTAAACTTATGAAAAATACACCCCCACGGAGTCCATAGTTAAGCTCTTTTCAGACTCCCTAAAATTGAAAAGATCGTCGAGTGACCTTATTCTTTCACACTCGTTAAATTGGTCTGGAAGAATATTCCTGGCGGAGTCCATAGTTAAATCTTTTTTCAGACTCCTTAAAAGTGAAAAAATGGTCGAGTGATCTTGTCCTTGTCACACTCGTTAAAATGGTTTTGAATCGACGTCTAATCGGTGCTAGTTTACCTTTTTTTCGAACCGACTAGACTATCTTCGAAAAAGGTACCCCAACAGACTCTCCTTTTATGTTTTTTCAGACTCTCTAAATATGAAAAACCACCGAGCTTACCTTCTCTGGGCTCATTAAACTTACATCGAAGGACGTTACCATTGTGTGTTTTATCAACCACATTTGCATACCTTATCCACCAGCCTTGTGACAGTTTGCTTCTGTGTTTTAACACCTTTGGCTGCCGAAGGATTTTTCCCTAGTATCATTTTACTAGAACATAAGTCTTATCCTTGTGCCTTGAGCTTGTATGTTTGCAATACTCATCCCTCCATTGTAATGTAATATTCCTTTATTGTTTTTCCAAAATTATCGAAAAGAACAGAAAAAAAAAAATCAAATATACCCCCAAAAGAGGAAGGGAAAAGTATTTTCTTTATTGATAGCATAATGAGTCACCCTTGGATAAAGCACATCTATCTGTTTGTTCATTAGACTATGGGATGTAGTATGACCTTAGGAATCTTTTCCCGCTATATAGAGTTGTGTCCTCCATCGTTTGGTTATTCTTCCAAACATATGGAGAGTTTGCATTGCCTCTTGCTTCGTAGACTTATGATTAACACATATGTTGCCTGAGTCTCATCACTTGTCGTGCTATTGTCCAAGGGAAGTTTTTCACTAAGCTTGAGTCGACCCCTCTACAATATGTCTTTTGTTCGCATACTCGGCCATCCTGAATGTCCAATCAAGTCCTTGTTTGAAATCACTAAAGCCTTCAGTCCGATCATCAGGATTATCAAGTCCATGACCGACGAGCCGTAAAAGACCTCTGGGTAGTGCAGTTGTACACTCATATTACACTCCTACCTAAGTTTTGGAAGATTTTGAAGCTGTTTCTCAATCTCTGAAGATCTCATCTCCATCCATCAGGCCGAATCAACTTCTAGAAGATGGATACTCTATATGTATATCTTTCTGATTTTGAGATGTAGCTCTGCTATGTATTGTTCACGGCTACTCTTTATAGTTATTTGAAATGGATCTACAGTGTATTTGATTGGTAGCCATGGTTATATTTTTATCCCGAGCATGGGTATGCCCACCTTAGTGAGACATTTGTTATTTTGCAGACGACACCTCCCAGTTCCTGATCCTTGGGCTCAATCGTTTGGCACATCAGTAAAGATTGGTAATGTATTTCGGCCATCAGATGCTCTTCTAACCTCACACATTAGGGGGCATCTGTTATAAACCTAAATTGCACCACACATGCTTACCTGGAAACATGCCAACTCATATCCCTTCTTTTCCAAAACAATACTGAACAACTCTTTGAAAATCCTCTTGAATAAAGGCCCACGCACCCTAACTCATTACTGCATGCGTGTACATGCTGGCTGACCCAAAACAACCCACGTGGACTGACAAAAGCATGAAAAAAGGAAAGTTTCCGATGGAACAAAAAGCAATGGGTGAGTTAACTGAAACTCTCGGCCATGCATGGCCGAGGGTTCATCCAAATACCTAGCTCTTTCTAGCCTGTAAAAGAAGGGGTAGGGGTACCATTTGGAAGAGGAAAAATATAGCAAAGAAACTCTGCCCATTTATGTATTCCATTGTCCCAACCCTTTAGCCTTTCCTAATGCCAAAGGAGATTTAAAGAAAAGCAGTTGAAGGACAGAAGGAGAGGAGCCCAGGATCAGGTTCAAGGAGCGGTGGCCAGTCTCAACTTTTGTAAGTTGACTCATTTTAAGTAATAAAGAGAATGCTTTTCCCGTCCCAATTCATGAACTTTTTATGGTTTGATTATTTTATGTTTGATTTCTAACCCGTTAGTATATAAGTAGTATGCATGCATAGTTGTTGCTCATCTTGAATGCAGGTCAACTTTGGAAGGAGCATTGCGAACAAGTAATCAAGCACAATGGAGGATCGACATCAAACATTGGTCATGAGGTAGGTTGATATTTCCATGCATTTACTAAGAAAAGAGGATTTAAATCTAGGGATGAAGGTAGAAAGTAATTTCTATTCGGTCATATCTACATGCAAAGTCTGAACTCTATTTGCTAGTCCGTAGGGTTTTTTTCCCCAACAACATCCCCCCTTCTCACTAAAGTTAGTTGAGTCTTTAGTTAGATTAACTAATAAGTTGGTTCAACTACTTCAACCAATCCTAATTTGTTAAAAGCAGAAGTAAGGGGAGAAACAAGAGCAGGATAGAAGCACAAAGCATGCTAAGGTTTTATCTTTGAGTTGATGTTGAGATAGTTCATTTTTCATTCATTCATATATTCATCATAGCTTAAATCACTTTTGTGATAGTAGGGTCTTATTGTATACAACAATATCCAGGGTTGAATCAAATCATTCATACACTTGTTCTTCAGAGGTGTTGATCTAAATTTGATAGTCTGTGTAGACTTGTCTGTTTGTGAATTAATTTTCACGACTGATAAAGGATATTGTGTAGAGTCGAGTGGGAAGCAATATGTGGCAGGTTGATCCAACTTTTAGAGTTCATTTTTGGGTTTTCTATCAGAGGTCCTTTTGTATGTTCCATCGGGGATTTCTAAGTTTGACTTTGGTCCAATATTTCTGTGTGATGTTTTGTAAAGACAATGACTCTTTGGTGAATTGGAATGAAATAAAGGATTTCTTTATGTCTCATATATCGTGATTATCATCTTGGTGTCTTTACTTATGTTATTACATTTATTTCAGCAACTGATATGTTCATAAAAATACATAAAAAGAGAATTTCCAACAAGCTTTTTGTTGATAAAAGACTAGCCTAAGCACTTGTAATTAATACTTGTGAGTTAGGATATATATTTCGTTGGCTATAAACATAGGGTGATATTCCTGTCTACTTTACTTTAGCCAAGTAAATTCTGAAAATGCTTGAGTAAGATAAATTCATATATTTTCCTCACCATTTATTTGGCGACAATACTGGGGATATCTTCGATATCTCTCTAGTTAAAATTTATACTCGATTTTCATCGATACATATTTCTTTTCTTATTTTGATTCCTTGATTGTTTTACTATTTATGATTGTTCCTGTCGCAAGATAGCCCAATCTTGAGCCTGGTCTCCAAGACTAGACCAACATTGCCTTGAACCTGTTTAATACTATTTTAGACACTGCTAGGACCCATGTTGAGCTTAACCATTCTTAGGTAGCAATTGAAAGAGATATTAGTATTCAAGAACAATTGGAAGCTAGATGTAGGCAGCCTAGAAATCAGCAGTAACCTTTTTCTTTCAGTTTTGTCCTTTCTTTCATGTCCTTAGATTCTCATGCTTCTATAAGAATAAGAGACTTGTTACCTGAGATCAATCCTATTGCTGATATAGGGAGAAGAAATGTTGTGTTATCTTCGCAACCAAGTGCTCTAAGGAGAACTTTATCTGATTCATATAGCTCATATTTCTTTCCCTCATCTATCATCCATAATATGGCATCTAGTGGTGGCTCTGGTGGCACTGGAAGTGCCCCATTGTAATATTCCAGGTATAAAATGTATGCAGAACAGAAATGAAATGCTAGAAATGGCAGAATAACAACAATATAACTAGAACATTCACCACAATAGCACTGAAATGATATGAGAATAATAACAGAAATATCACTTTGAATCTGAAAGCAATGTTCACGGGCCTCTTTGAGGGGGAAACCTCCAGTTGAGTAGAGATTTATTACAATAATATCCAATCTAGGGTTCTCATACCCTCGAATCCTATTTATACTAAAAAGAAGAATCTAGAGGAAGATCCTTCTAGAAGCGAAAGCTTCTATTAGGTCTTCGTACATCCGCCTTATTATATTTTATTAAAAGTCCTTATTAATATTGACCTTTATTACATCCGGATATATTGTTCTACCTATGTGTGGGTTAGGAACCTAACATGTCCGCCCCCTTAAAAACAACCTTGTCCTCAAGGCTTGAGATGAGGAAATTGTTGCAGAATGGTAGTTGGTTCCCAAGTGGCATCTGTTGGAGTTGTATCTTTCCACTATGCTAGCACTTCCTTGATGGTTCTCTGATGTAGGTGACACTCATGCTGGTCCAAAACTGCTTCTGGTTGTAGCCAAACGGATCCTTCTTCAACTAACTCTGGAAGGTTGGTTTGAATTTGGCACTTAGCTCCAATCACCTTCTTTAAGCATGAAACATGAAAAACAGGATGTAGCTTCGAATGGTTGGGAAAAGATAACTAATAGGCTACTTGTCCCACACGATTGAGAATGGTATAAGGAACATAAAATTTGGGCGCTAGCTTATGATAATGCTTGGCCTTGAGGGAAGTTTGCTTGTAAGGTTGCAGTCGAAGAAACACCTGATTCCCTTTTGCAAATTGATGTTCAGAGCGACCTTGATCTGCTTGTTTCTTCATGTGATTCTGTTCCATGACCAAATTCTCTTTGAGGTTATGGAGAATAGCCTCTTGAGATATAAGTGTTAGTTCAATCGCCTAGACCTTCGAGGCACCCAGTAAGTATGAAAGAACTAAAGGTGGATTCTGTCCATATACCGCTTCAAAAGGAGTCATGTGTGTAGTTGTATGGTATGAAGTGTTGTACCACCATTTAGCTAGGGGTAACCATTGAGCCCATTGATTTTGCTTTTCCAAGGAAAAACACCTCAAATATGTTTCCAAACACTTGTTGACAACTTTTGTTTCGCCATCAGTTTGGGGATGATAAGGTGTGCTGAGATGAAATTTGGTGCCTTGTATATTGAACAGTTCGTGCCAAAAATTGCTTGTGAAAGTTGGGTCGCGATCAGAAACAATAGAGTGCGGCATGCCATGAAGCTTGAAGACATGATCCATGAAAATTTGAGCCATCGTGGATGTTGTAAATGGGTGTTGAAGGGCATAGAAATGAGCATACTTGGAAAGGCGATCAACAACCACCATGATGACTGATTTATTTCCTTATTTGGGTAAGCCGGTAATAAAATCCATAGAGCTATCCTTCCAAATAGTAGGCAGAATCGGGAGTGGTTGTAGTGTGCCTGGATATTTGACTATTTCTCCCTTGTTGCATTGACACACATCACATTCAACAACAAAATTATGAATGTCATGTTTCATACTATCCTAGAAAAAGGAACGTTTGACCCTGTCATAGGTTTTGGTGAACCCAGAGTGCCCTGTTGTGGGTGTAGCATGAAGCTCAGAAAGTACCATGGAATTTAATCTTTGATTGTTTACTTAAATAAAAATGGCCTTTGTATCGAAGTTCATCCTAGAGCCAAGAGTACCCTGGGGAAGCTAGAGAATTGGACTGCAATTGTTGGATCAGCTGCGAACTTTTGGGATCTTGTGTTGGATTACTGAGAGGGGGGGTGAATCAGTAATAATGTAATTATAATCCTTTTTCTTCAAATGTTATATCAATGTATAATTATTATCCAATAATGAGTAGTAATAAATAAACAATCACACACATACACAGTACACCGGTGTTTTACGTGGAAACCCAAATCGGGAGAAAATCACAGAATGCTTTTTCTTATAAGTCTTGAAGAATTACATTCATTGGAAGCACCAACTTCCTTTGTTTTCCAGCTGCAACTAGAAGGAGGCTCCAACCCCCTAGTTTCTCAGGCTACAACCTAAGGGAATCTCCAACTCCCCAAATCTCTGGCTACAACCAAAAGGAGGCTACAACCCCCAATGTTCTCTGGCTACAACATGAAGGTGGCTACAACCACCTGTCCTTGCCCCATCCTACCACCCTGAAGTAGAAGTAGAATGATGGAACCACTGTCACACTATCACTGTGAGATATACCGCTGTAAACCTATACCAATAAATCTGAACCATGCATCAACCATGCATCAACTTGTACCTCAACCTGTAATCAACCTGTACCATAAACAAGTGCAACAACCATGCACCAACCTATAGTCAACCTGTACTATAAACAAGTGCATCAACCATGCACCAACGTGTAATCAATTTGTACCATAAACAAGTGCATCCAACCATGTACCAAGTATGTACCAATCATGTGTCAACTACTCATCAACAACTTGTCTCAACCATGTACTCAACATGTACCTCAACCAAAATCCCTCATCAATTTCATTATCCAAATATGATTTGTAGATCTGTAATAGACCTAGTGTATATGATCACATTCCTCCAAACTTTCCTTAACTTTAAAAACAAGAGACTAACATTTTCATCAAACTTTTCTTTAGTCTCACATGCCTAGTTTTGGATTAGTCAACAACCCTAACTTTGAACCTGTAATGTATAAATATCTGAAACTGATACACATTGTTCTTCAGTGTGTTTTATACAATTCCTCCAAGTGGAACTACTTGGAACCTCTCATAAAAATAGTTATAGAAACAATGGCATACCTTGCTGAATTCTGTCTTATTCTAGAGAACAACCTTGTAGAGCGTACCCTGCACAAAATATTTGATGAAATGATATGAAACTATTACATAGAATACTAAAGAATGTAACCTAACCAACAAATGTTTTTTCACTAAATGTGGATCTGTTATGAAGAAGTTGTGACGTTTTTACCCGAAACACTTGATTTTGACTAGTTTCAGGACTGGCCACAAACCCTATTTTCCACAGAGTGTAACTACAAAAATACAATGACCCACAAGCTACCTTTTTAACCACAGATACTTGGATATGTTTTCTCACTTTCATAGAAAATTCAGGATTTTAATCATTATATAAAAAATGTTATAGCGAAAATGGTGAGATGACCTTAAAATAACATACCTTAGAAAGCACCATCAAAAGAATTTATCCTTCCTTGCATTTCGGCCTTCTTTTCTTCAATTTACTCAGAATTTAGGCTTAGATATCATTTGTATACCTATTATACCTATAGATATTCAATATTCTCAAGTGTTATTAAAATGAGAGATCCTTGCCTCTTATTTATACTCTCCAAGTAGCTTCCTTAAAAACATCTTCTAGGTCACTTGGCCCTACTTTCCTTATTTTAGGGTTGTATCCACTTCTAGTTTCTCCATTAAAATTATTATTGAAATAATTTATTTTGTATTCACTTTGAATTATAATACAATCATCACTTCACTTTATTATTTACCTTTTAAAATCTCTTAAACCACTTTGATTACTTTGACCTTTTGGGGCTTCTAGATGACATATGAGGGTCCTTCAACTTCGTAAGGCCATAACTCTCAAAACGTGAGGATTTATGTGACATTATACATAACACTAGAAATGGAATGACATGTACTATCCATATAGAATAGTATTATCTGAAAATATATCATAACTCATATCGTTACCCATCAAACAAACTTGGGTCCATTACCCAAACCTGGGGTCTCCAACTTCTCATGGCCATAACTCTCTAACC
>ML799136.1:131532-144948 GCA_009831015.1 Picea engelmannii | reverse complement strand
CAACCAGAAGGTGGCTACAACCACCTATCCTTGCCCCGTCCTGCCACCCTGAAGTAGAAGTAGAATGATGGAACCACTGTCACACTATCACTGTGAGATATACCGTTGTAAACCTGTACCAATAAATCTGAACCATGCATCAATCTGTACCTCAACCTGTAATCAACCTGTATCATAAACAAGTGCATCAACCATGCACCAACCTGTAGTCAACCTGTACTATAAAAAAGTGCATCAACCATGCACCAACCTGTAATCAAGTTGTACCATAAACAAGTGCATGCAACCATGTACCAAGTATGTACCAATCATGTGTCAACTACTCATCAACTACTTGTCTCAACCATGTACTCAACATGTACCTCAACCAAACTCCCTCATCAATTTCATCATCCAAATATGATTTGTAGCTCTGTAATAGACCTGGTGTATATGATAACATTCCTGCAAACCTTCCTTAACTTTAAAAACAAGAGACTAGAATTTTCATCAAACTTTTCTTTAGTCTCACATGCCTAGTTTTGGATTAGTCAACAACCCTAACTTGAAGTAATCATAAATTTGAACCTGTAATGTATAAATATATGAAACTAATATACAATGTTATTTAGTGTGTTTAATTCAATTCCTCCAAGTGGCACTACTTGGAACCTCTTATAAAAGGATTTATAGCAAAAATGGTATACCTTGCTGAATTTTGTCTTATTCTAGAGAGAGACATTGTAGAGCATGCCCCACCGAAAATATTTGATGAAATGATCTGAAACTATTAAAAAAAATACTAAATACTATACCTTAACCAACTCATTTGGTCTCACTGAATTTGAATCTTTTATGAAGAAGTTATGATGTTTTTACCTAAAACACCTGAATTTGACTAGTTTCAGGAATAGCCACAAACCCTATTTTCCACAAAGTGTAAATGCCAAAATACAACGACCCACAAGCTTAATTTTTAACCAATGATACTAGGATATGTTTTCTCATTATCATAGAAACTTCAGGATCTGAATCATTATAGAAAAAAAGTTATAGCGAAAATGGTGAGATGACCTAAAAATAACATACCTTAGAAAGCACCACCAAAAGAATTTATCCTTCCTTGCATTTCGGCCTTTGTTTCTTCACTTTCCTCAGAATTTAGGCTTAGATATCATTTGTATACCTCAGAAACCTATATATATTCAATATTCTCAAGTGTGATTAAAATGAGAGAGCCTTGCCTCTTATTTATACTCTCCAAGTAGCTTCCTTAAAACATCTTCTAGGTCACTTGGCTCCACTTTCCTTATTTTAGGGTTGGGTCCACTTCTAATTTCTCCATTAAAATTATTATTGAAATAATTTATTTTGTATTCACTTTGAATTATAATACACTCATAACTTCACGTTATTATTTACCTTTTAAAATCTCTTAAACCACTTTGATTACTTTGACCTTTTGGGGCTTCTAGATGACATATGAGGGTCCTCCAACTTTGTAAGGCCATAACTCTCAAACCGTGAGGAGTTATGTGACATTCTACATACCACCAGAAATGGAATGCAATGTACTATCCATATAGAATAGTATTATCTGAAAAATATCATAACTCATACCATTACCCATCAAACAAACTTGGGTCCATTACCCAAACTTGGGGTCTCCAACTTCTCATGGCCATAACTCTCTAACCGTGAGGAATTATGTGACGTTCCACATACCATCGGAAATGACATGACAAGAAATATCCATCTAGGATATTTTCCCTGACAAATTCACTTTCCTTCATCTTATTATTCCACAATTAATCATGGGTTATCTTACTCCACAAATCATCTTCCCGTGAGGGCTTTCACCATAAGGGGACCACTTTGGAGTTCAGCCATATTTACTTTTGATCAACCATGAAAAAACAATAATGAGTCATATTTACATCAAACACTATTGTGTCCATTACCCAAACCTTTGTGCTATGGGTTTTTCTGCAAGGGTTGACATCAATGAAAACCAACCTTAATCAACATCTTGTAGCCATTCCTGGTGAATGACTTGGAGCCAATCTGGTACAATGAATGAAAGAGAAAAAAGGGATCCTTCATCTTCATATTTTTGGGAAAGTGAATCCACAACCATATTGTCTTTGCCTTTCTTGTAAATGATCTCATAATCGTATCCAAAGAGCTTAGTCACCCATTTTTTTTGTTCTTGGGAGGAAATGCGTTGTTCCAAAAAATACTTCAGGCTTTGATGGTTTGTCTTAATTTGGAAGCGTTTCCCCAATAGATAAGGGTGCCACAGATCAACGACATATAGAATAGCCAACATTTCCTTTTCATAGATGGATTTTTCCAGATTTCTTTCAGATAGTTACTTGCTGGTAAAGGCCAAAGGTCGACCCTCTTGCATAAGGACAACACCAATTCCTTTCCCTAAGGCATCACATTCCAACACAAAGTT
The DNA here is from genome assembly GCA_009831015.1 of Picea engelmannii. Lineage (NCBI taxonomy): Eukaryota > Viridiplantae > Streptophyta > Pinopsida > Pinales > Pinaceae > Picea > Picea engelmannii. Next base: position 142,508 of record ML799136.1, on the reverse strand, counting down.
CTTTGTGAAATCGGGAAGGGTGAGGATTGGAGTGGTGCACATGGCCATCTTCAAGGTTTGAAAAGCTTGGGCAGTGGCTGGAGTCCAAGTGAAAGAGTTATTTTTTAGGAGATCAGTGAGAGGTGCTCCAATCTTCCCATAATTCTTAACAAACTTGTGATAATACCCTGTTAACCCCAAAAATTCAAGCAATATCTTAAGAGTCTTTGGGTGAGGCCAGTCTTGCATAGCTTCAATATTTTTAGGATCCACCCTGACGCCATCCTTTCCAACCAGATGACCCAAGTATTCTACTTCTGAGGTGCCAAAATCACATTTAGACTGTTTCAGGAGAAGTTGGTGCTGAGAGAGTAGATGGAGAACTCGATCCACACGAGCAAGATGGTATGTCCAAGTTTTTCTATAGATGAGGATATCATCAAAGAAAACTAAGACAAAATGGCGGAGAAAAGGACGAAAGACATGATTCATGAGGCTTTGGAAGTTGGAGGGGGCATTACACAAGCCAAAGGGCATGACCAAAAACTCATAGTGGCCCTTATGAGTTCTAAAGGTAGTCTTGGGAATGTCTACCTCTTTCATATGTATCTGGTGGTAGCCCGAACAAAGATCCAATTTAGTGAAGAATTGGGTGCCACTCAATTCATCCAGGAGGTCATCAATGATAGGAATGGGGAATTTGTCTTTGACAATAAGTTTGTTGAGGGCATGGAAATCATGACACATTTTCCAAGAACCTTCTTTCTTTAGGACCATGAACATAGGAGAAGAGTAGGGGCTCATACTAGGGCAGATAACACCTGCATTAAGGAGTTCCTAGACCATTTTATTAATTTCATTTTTTGGGGAAAAGGGGTGACGATATAGACATATATTGGGAGGAAGGCTTTCAGGTACAAGGGGAATGGAATGATCATGAACACCACAGGAAGGAGGGAGTCCTTGAGGAGTGTAAAATACCAATTTATGTCTATAAAGGATGGCTTGGAGGTCTTGCGGGATTGAGGGTGTCTCTATTGCTTGTATGGCATGGAGTTGGGTGATAACACCAGAATGAACTTTTTTGAGCAGATTTTCCATGCGTTGGGAACTAATGATATCAGGTAAACTGGTGGTGATGCCTTGGAACTTACATTGGTGGCCCTCATGGTTGAATTGCATGGTTAAGTATTTAAAATCCATGATATTGGGACCCAAAGTCCTTATCCAGACTGCACCCAACACAATGTCACAACCTCCCATGTCGATAGAAAACATATGGGATTTTAGGTGGTAGTCACCAATTTGGAGATGCACATTTTCACAACACCCTCCAAATTTCATGGAACCACCATTGGCAATCATGATTTGGAAATTATTGACGGCATGGATGTAGCAATGAGTTTCTTGGGCAATGCGGCGATGAATAAAATTATGGGTGCTGCCACTTTCAACCAGAATGATGACCTTCCAATGCTTGATGTAACCGACTAGATTGAGAGTTTGAGGAGTGGAGAAGCCAGTGAGAGCATTGAGGTAAATGACAAGTTCTACTTCTAGAGGGTCTGAGGGAGGGGTTATGTTAGTGGATTCAGGTGACTCAGACACAAGGGAAGTTTCTACATCCTCTTCAGAAATAATCTTGGAGATGGCCATAAAAATATTTTGTTCTTTACACTTGTGGCCCAGGAAATATTTGTCATCATAGTTATAACAAAGGCCTTTGAATTGGAGTTCATCCATTTTAGCCTTGGTCAATTTTTTTATCTTGAGTGGAGCAGATGGAGTAGTGGGATTTACTGGTTTAGGGCGAGGAATAAAAGAGGGTTTTTGGTTTTGAGAATATCCAACCTGTTGTGCTTCTTTCGCTCTTTTAGTAGCCTCCACCCAACTCTGAGGCTGAGCCACGAGGACATGCGCCTGAATATCATCCTTGAGTCCATTGATAAAACACTCTCAGAAAAAGGCAACAGACATGCCCTCTGTTCTAAAAGCCAGGTGCTCAAAGGCAGCTATATAGTCTTCCACTGTTCCTAATTGTTTCAACTTTTTCAAATGGCCCAAATGGTTGGTGTCAGTGTCAAAGAATTCATAAATATCTGTCACAAAGTGTGTCCAAGTAATATACCCTTGAAGAGAAGTTTTTCTCCATTGCCACCATTGCCAACATTCTTGATCTAGATGGAGAAAACCATACCAGAGTTTGTCCAAGTCATCTGTAATGCCGTATAAAGAGAAATAATGTTCCATTTGGGTCTGAGCCATCAAATTTGGTCACATCCACCCACGGAAGGTGTATATCAAATTGAAAGTGATGGTTCTGAAAGTTATGGGAATGAGAGGAATGGTCATCTTCAGTCTATTAAGGTGAGGAAGAGGAAGGGTTATCTATAGTGATGTGCAGTTTGGTGCAGAGTGTTGAAAAGACTGATTCAAGTTGGGTGGTGAGGTCTTGCTTGATTTCCTCCATTGAGGACTGCATGGTTGTATTGATGGAAACAACATTGGCACTGAGTTGTTTCACTTCTTGTTGGGTCTCGATGAGACCATATTGCAAGGTGCTGAAGCGAGCTTCCAAGTCTTGTCTATAGGTATGGGCCATGAGGATGGGGGAACTGAAAAAGGGCGGGCGGGGTCAAATATTTTTTCAAAAAATGATATGGATGAATGTGATGAGGGAAAAGAGATGAATCCAATGGAATAGGTCTGCAGAGTTATACTCAGGCCTGAAGAATACTATAGAAAGGAAATTCCAAAATGTTGAACCAGAAAGAAATGTGTATTTACTTGGCAACCCAAACATAGTTGCGCAGCAATAGATCTTGTCTGTTTTAATTTTTTTATGTTTCTGTCCCCAAGGGTTAGGTATTCAAGGGTTATATAGACAAGGGTTTTCCCTATGCTATAACTCTCTGATATACATGCGGGGTCCAATAGTAGTACTCGGCCCAATATCTCAGGGCACTAACTAAAGAGGATGGATTGTACCCTTATCCATATTACCCGACTACCTAGGTACTAGAGAGTATCTTCCCAAGTGTTGTTCTCGGTGACACTATAACACTCAGAAGACCGATCAATTTATCTAAAGAGAGCTTCAGGTAATCTAGGTCGATCCGTACACAGGTGTTGTCTGATGCGCTACCACTCGAAGGGGTACCAACAAGGGGTTACAAGGGTGGCCAATAGATGTGCACTTAAGTACCACTTGTATTTCCTGTGTGTATGAATCCCTCAACCACAGGCTTATGCGCGTAATGATAGATCTATGTGGCTTAAAGACGTCAGAATACGTCTCTACCTTGAAAAAACAATTAACCCACACTTTATGCCGAGGAAAGTGCTTTGATACCGCTTGTAATATAAAATGAAATGAAATGCTAGAAATGGAAGAATAACAAAAAAATGTATGAAGAACAGAAATGAAATGCTAGAAATGGCAGAATAACAATAATATAACCGAAACATTCACCACAATAGCACTAAAATGATATGAGAATAATAAAATAAATAATACTTTGAATCTGAAAGCAATGTTCACGGGCCTCTTCGAGGGGGAAACCTCCAGTTGAGAAGAGCTCTATTACAATAATATCCAAGCTAGGGTTCTCATATCCTTGACTCCTATTTATACTAAAAAGAAGAATCTAGAAGTGGAAGCTTCTATTAGGTCTTCGTACATTTGCCTTATTCTATTTTATTGAAAGGCCTTATTAATATTGACCTTTATTACATCCGAATATATTGTTCTACCTATGTGTAGGTTAGGACCCTAACAACCATCTTCCCAATATTCATCATCATCAATGATTGGTAGCTTGTACAACCACCATATCCATGTCCAATCTACTACAAAACCCACCAAAGTCATTAAAAAGTATGGGCTTTTTCAGTTCAAGGAAGATGCCACAACCACATCATGGCACATGTCCTCTCCTCTTAACCTAGCTCCTACTATTCGTCCACTTCCAAAATTTAAAGAGAATTTTCCTAAGTTTTCAAGAAATAACACTGTCAGTACAAATGAACACTAAGTGGAATTTTCTAATGCTTGTTGTTATCACCATATAATTCCCAGCTGGTGTCCGAGTTTCAGAAATTTTATGATGGATTAAATCACCGCAGAGTTGTGATAAATTTAGAGGACCCATCTATATCTAGCGGCGTTTGGAAGAAATAGAAGAGATATGAAGAATAAATCTCATTCGAACGTCGATCTCAAAGGCGTCCCAGATCAAGGACCAAGACGTGTATCGAATATACAACTAGCACAAAGATTAAGCAGTCGAGGGCAGGCAGGGGAAAACCATCACGATTTTTGCGGGATGCATGGCACCCTTAGAAGTATATCGGAAAGGAGGGATGTCTGACCAAAACCACATTTTTCAACCTCTGATGTCAAATTCATCGGGCAAGACACTGACTGTAGATATTGAAATGACCTGGATCAACGACTGAGGTACAATTCGGTGATTGAAGTAGCGCGAGAATTAGTCGACAAGGGGCGGACCAGGGAAAACTGCCCTGGTTTAAATCATGGACATGCAGCGTTCTCTGAGACACATCAGGGATAAGGGAAGTTCATCTAAAACCTCTTTTCTACAAACCCCAATGGCAATAGACGCCTATAAAAGGAGGGACCCCGGGCATTATTCTATGAGTATTTGAAGCAGTCGAGCGGTCAGAGAGATTATTCATGATGGTGAAACATTTATTTTTGTTAATGATTGTAAGTCATTTCGTATACCAAAACTAACATCTGAAACTGTTACAGAATCTTAAACATTTCAGTTTCAGTTATTTTTTATCAAATTGTATAAGTACTGAGAGGCTTGAATTAGCCAATGCTGGCAGAAGTGTAAGAGAACCTTTTTGGTTGTATCAAAATTTATTTGTAAATTTTTTGAATCTAAATGGAATACAAATGCAGAAGGTTTTGAAGTCTCTATGAAAATATTCTAACGGGTGGTGATATGATCTTTGTTTCCTTTCATCGTATGTATTTCGTATAGCCTGTCATTTCATTTAAATTTTCTTATGTTTAAATTGGAGAGTTTAAAGGCCCAGAATTTGTCCTACGACGCTCTTGGTCTAAGCAATTTAAACTATGTGATTGTCTTCTTAACTTATTCAGAATTCATTTCAACAATGCTCTGATGTAGTTATTTGTCTTCTTTATCTTCCTACACATATTTTTATTTCAAGAATAAATCCGATTCATTGCCTTATTTAGACTTTGTCCTCTAAGGAGTTCTATCAGTCTATGCATTGTCTATGTTCACTTTCAGAATTTTGACTCCATAGTCCATAGTGTTCCCCTCTTCTTCACCATCAACTCTATTAAAAATCTGACGCAGGGGCGCGCCACCCAGGCACGTCCTTGCACAGGACCTTTTCCTCTTCTCAGCCCGAAGAACTCAAAGGTTCTTCTATTTCCCTGTCAGGAAATCTGCACCCACAGTAATCGTCCTCCGAGGTCAGAAATACCTCACTACCTCGCGAGTTCGTGACTCTAAACCTCCAACTTTTCCTTTCAAATCTCGCGATACCTGAGTTGGCGATACGGGTATAGCTCCTTTTCTCTATGTGTGCCTTCACCACATGAAAATCGTGGGCTAGGCTTAAATGTTAGCGCCTCTCGCCACTTCACGAGTTCGCAACCTCGCGACCTTGCCGATTGAACCGTCGAGTTTTCACCCTCTTAGTCCACGAGTCCCCGAGATGCACGGTCCCACCTTATGCTTTTCCATGCGTCCACAAGAATCTCGGCTCCTCGGTACTTCACAACTTGGCGTCCACACGAGTCTCTCTCCTCGCCACTTCACGGCTCATGAATCCTTTGTGCCACCTGTATTCCACTCGCGCTCCACTATGGCCCATAATGCTCCAGCTGTCGAGATATCGCTACCTCGCAACCTCACGATCCCTGTGGCCAAGCTCTCGGACCTTTCCTTGCGAGGTTCCGAGATATAATCCCTCGCCCAGATCCAACGGTTCTCCTGTGCTACGGATCCAACTATCCTCCTCTCGCTTCCTCACGACCTCGCAACTTGGAGTACCCAAATGTTAGACTCTCAACCTGTGAACTCTCAAGATTGTGAGATTCTTCGATCTCTCGCCACCTGTCCCCCTCATATGGATGAATACGATCTTCTTGCTCCTTCGTTGCTTCGCGTCCTCGTGCCTTGTGACTTTGCACACCCAATACTTGGGCCTTTATGCGACGAACTCCCAATTTCGCGAGATCACCAATCTCTGCCACCTGTCCCCTCATATGGACGGCTCCAAATATCTCGTCGCTTCGCCACTCGTGACTTGGAGTACCCAATACTTGGATTTTCAACCTGCGAACTCCCGAGTTCGTGAGGCTTCCCGATCTATGCCACCTGTCCTACGCAGATGGACGGCTCACAGCCTCTCGCTACTTCACTACCTCGTGACCTCATGTCTCACAACTTTTGTTTCCAAACACTTGGGCGTTCACCCTGCGAGCTCCCGCGATAGCGAGATATCTCGATCCTTGACACATGTCCCTTCAGATGGACAGTTCTTAGCCTTCTCACCACTTCGCTACTCGCGAAGCTGAAGGGTTTCCTTTTCAATCCTCCAATACCCGAGTCTACGAGATGAGAATCTCTTGACACGCATCCTCCACAATGAATGACTTTGATCTTATCACGTCTCACGATCTCATTGCTCCTGCTACCCAACTTTCAGGGCTTCAACTTCCGAGTACCCGATACACGATATCACGTGTAGATCTGACGGCTCTTGCGGCCTTGAAATTGATGCCCTACCTCTCCTGAGCTTCAAAACATTTGGAATCTTATCATCGTAACCTCCTTGCACCTTTGCAAGATCTGGCAGTTCCTCGAAACTTCACGAAATCTCTTCGTAATATTTTGACCGTCCGTTCTCCCTTGGTTAATCCACGAAATAGAAAAGAGTATCTCTCTACGAGATCCTCTCGCCGCTTAGTCAACCCGCGACGTTTCTCCCCAACTTCAATCACACTAGTATGCGCTGAATCTTCAGCGACTCAGAGGTATATCCCTCCTGAGATTTGTTAGATTACTCCAACATCAACGAGGTTCTCTGCACGCACTCCTTGTGGCATGCCTGCGAACACTTCAACTGTTCGAGTTTCCTTCGACTCTGCATATACCCGTAGCAGCAGTCCTTCAACACTTTTGCTCAGTTTCACGACTGAGACTCTCCTTAGCCTACGCACTCCTTGCACGACCTTAACAACCCGCATTCACTTTTGAGTGAATTGAGAACAAGAGTTTAACTCCCAAGCTTCCTGTCAACGCACTCCTTGCGGACGACTCAACTGCACTTCTTGCAGGAATCCTTGCTCAAAGAAAAACAATTGTAACTCACCTCACTTCCTCTCAGATTTCAGTCTTAACACATGAAATCATACACATAGCATAATAACAAATGCATAATAGGAAGTAATATTCATAAGCAGAGCATTCAACACACATATACAGAGAATAACACAACAACCATGAATCTGAATCAATTTCTTCTATTAATTCAAGATCTGTACATGGGTGTTCTTCTACAACTCTTCTGCTATTCTCCTATGCTCTAGACTCTTCTTTCTCCTGTTTCTTAATGAACTCTCTTACAATGATACAAATGAGGGTGTCTATATTTGGTTTTCCCTCTTTCTTCGAGAACTATCTAATCTAAGAATTTAATTCTATCTACCTGCAACTACTACTATAAATGCCTCTGTCTATTTCAGACGAGAGCGTATGGCTCGAGGTCTGAGTACATTTCTACCAAGGTGCTTAAATTAAATGATCTCATTTAAGTTAGGCACATCAACTTCAAGAGAGAATTTTAAAATTCAAAAAAACTTGTGTTGGACATCTTCCAGTTGGCTTCCTTCTTCCACGTTGGTTTCGCTTGTTGTGAGGGATGCTCCTGCATCAAAATCTCCCAAACAAATCAAATATAGCCACCGGTTTCCATATATATATCAAGGGACATGAGAGAGACCTCTCTGAGTTGGACAAGCTAGTGCCTCAGCTCTAAAGCTGGTTGAAATAGTTACCTCTGTCGTTTGTCTATTCATCCGGACAGAATTTATAGAGTGCTAACATTCTGGCGTCATTGTCGAGGATGAAACTGAAAATTTTTCCTTGGGAAGAACGACATGGTTGAGTTCTAAGATCTGAGAGCAGAAAGCACTTAGGAAAATATTGGTTGTATTCCTACTTTGGTGACTCCACACATCAGAAATCAGTTTGAAGGTGATTCCACTGGTAGAGGAATCCAAAAATTTGAATTTTCACTGGCGACTCCACTCTCAATTCAAAATCCAGCTTCCAAAACATCATTGGCGACTCCACTGTCCGAAGATGAGTTCAATATCTGCAAGGTATGCTCCAATGAATCGATCTCATATTCTTGGCTTTCCAAATCGTATTCCTCACATAAATTGGAAAAAATATTTTCCTAAATTTGAAGATGGGAAAGGAAATGATGATGCCTTGCACTTGATTAGATTTCACCTGCACATATGTAAGTTGGGGGTTGAATTTCATGAGGATTGTTTGATGAAAATGTTTATGGCTACTTTAGAGGGGAGATCAAGATTATGGTATGAAGGTTTAAAACCAGGCAGCTTATACTCTCTTAAAGATTTCCATATAACATTCTTTAAGCATTATGGAGAATCTAATCCTTCATCCTTGGTGTTTGAAGATTGTTGTGATTTTTGTGAACATTTCATTAAGTACCTTGAAAATGTTTTTGGAAATGAAGAGTGTATGAATGATGAAATCATAGAATCCCTTTATGAATATTCATCCCAACAACAAATAATATCCCCTCCTTTGGTTGAAGGTGAAGTTGATCAAGAAATTATTGTTGAAATTCATTTTCCTTCCCCTGAACACTATGAAGGTATTCAACAATATTTTCAGCAAGACAAAGTGTTTCAAGGTTGTCTTTCTCCCCCTATGAATGATATGGTTGTTCAAATTCTAAGTGGCCTAAACATGGATGCGGATTCTAAAAATGCATCTATGGAAACTTTCAACAATGAACAAACAAATGACATAGAGCTTCAGGAAAGCAACAAAACAACATATGCCATTTTTCAATCAAAAATACAGAAAGATAATGAAGAGGTAGTGGTTTTATTTGATTCATTTGAAAATCATGGTTTTGAAAATGCATCCATGGGAACTCTAAACTGTGAAATAGTTCATGATGTTAACTTTTCACATTTACAAGAATATTATGAGAAAGAAATTATTTCCATTCATTCATTTGAAAGTCAAAATGACAGTCCTCAAGCAAATTTACAGAAGTTTAATGAAACCAAATCAGAATTGTTTGATGAACAAGAGGATGCACATAATATGGCTGTCATATTTGAAGATGTTCAAGAATGTATGAATGTTTTTGATGAGATGCATGGAGAAGTAGAAAAACCTATTGTTTCAATTTCATTAGAAAATATTCTCAGAACTGAAGAAATAGAGCAAGAACAACAAACACTTATGAAAGAGGCTTGTCTTTCTGTTTTTGCTCATCAAGAAGAAATGTTTTTTCATGGTTTTCAAGATCCCGTAGCCATCTTATTACAGTCTTCAGTGAAGGAGGAGTTTGTTTCATTCATAAGTTCAAGTTTTGGATTCAACTTTTGTTTTCAGCTGCAATTATTTACATTTGTCTACTTGCTTAAGAAAGATGTGAGCGAAGAAAAATAGGGAAGCCAATTGCTTGATTGGTTGCATTGGCACTTCAATATCACTTGATTGAGTATTCATTTCAGCAGTTTCAAAGTAGATAGGAGTGCGCAAATAAGATTGTTGGTCAAGAATTTTTCAGTTTGGATTTCCAGTAGTGTGTATAGTCAGATTTTTAGCAGTGTATTCAGTATTCAGTATCCAGTTGAGAGCAGTGTGTAGAGTTTGGTTTTCAGAAGACACTGGTGACAGGTCGGAGCAGGGTACACAGACATGTTTTGGGAGTATCCCAATAGATCAGGCATGTGTTCTACTGTTCTTTGCTACCTCACAGGGAGGATAGCATCCCCAATAGGAGCCTATGTTATCACCTGCTAATTTGTATTAATTTTTCCCAAAGCGTCTTGTCCTTATGCTATTTTTCCACTCATAATTTCAAACATTTTCACTAGCTTCGTCAATCTCCCATCACCTAAATCCTTCACTCAACTGATCATCCAAAATATTCATGTATTCCATGAGTCAAAAATTGGCAAATATCCCAAGCCTATACCTAGCCTTAATTCCTATCTAAATCCCTTAGTTCCATAGCTTCATTCATTTTTACCGTTATTTTCATATTTCCGTTGAAAATAAAAAATATGCCTTTTATTAAGCACCCTTATCCCATCCACAAAATCATGTGTTAAGCCTCATATGCCCAAAGTCCTTCGAAAATAGAAAAAAGGGTTTTTTTATTATTAATATAAATATTTTTATATTTATATTAATATTTAATCCAATATTTAATTTATGAAATCACGTCAAATTATGGGCATGAATCTCAATTTATAATATGGAAAATTCAAAGTTTGGATGGAGGGCACACATACATATCATGGATTAAAGTAACGAGGAGGTTAATTATGTGAAGGCGAACCGGGGAAAACTACCATGGTTTATTTGGTGGACACGTGTTTTTATGTGAAGCACATCGGAGGTAAAATAAATTTGGATTAAACCACTTTTAGCCCAAGCCCGATATAATAAATGAAAAAATTTATCATATGTTTTATGTGTGACATTTTTCCAGGAGTGCATTTTTGCAAGATACCAGATATATAAAATATGCAGAACAGGAACGAAATGCTAGAAATAACAAAATAACAGTAAAATATCCAGCATAATATTCACAATACACAGAAATGATATACGAAATAGCAACAGAAATAACACTTGAACAGAAATAGCACTTGATTCAGATAGCAATGTTCACAGGCCTCTTCGAGGGGGCAACCTCCAATC
>ML799136.1:85850-105158 GCA_009831015.1 Picea engelmannii | reverse complement strand
CCGGGCCAATCCCACAGGACCGGGGCCAATCACCAAACTAGCACGGGTTTGTTATAACATGTGGCCCGTGGGCCTATTAACCGGCCACGCGACCAGGAGCCATTGCAGCGGAGGGTTAGACCGTTAAAGCCACGGGTTAGCACGCGGTCCGATTGATACGCCATATGACCAGGACAGGTGCGGAGTATGGGGGCCAGCGCACAGCCCTTTGGGCTGGCGCTCGACCACATGGCCCCATGCGACCACGAATATAGGGGCGCGCGCCGACAAAGGGGGCCTAGCGCCTATTCTAAAGTCCAAAAATGGGTTTTGTAACCAGATTTGAGTTTTTATAATTAATTATGCTATTATTAGCAGATTTATCCCATTTTTGGGGGATATTGGGCTTTTTTGGAGGCCAGATTCTTGGAGGAAGTTGGGGATGAGAAACCAACTCCATTCCTATATAAACCAGGCCTGTTTGAGGCCAATAGACAGTCAGATTTGCAGAGTTATGCTGTTGGAGAGCCAAGCCAAAGTCAGTTTGTTGCAGGGAAGTCCTTGAGGTGGAAACGCTGTCGGATCGTTTCTGGGAGCTTGGAGCATCAGTTTGGCGTGCCGTTTCTTGCATTGGGTTCTTGAGATCTGGGAAAACAAGACCAGATTCGTCTTGTAGCCTTTGGGCATTGCTGAGATGTAATTTTGAGCACTTGAGCAGAAATAAAGAAGCCTCCCCCACAGGAAAAAGGCCCGGAGATGTAGGCAAACATTGTGCCGAACTCCGTTATCAACCTGCGTTCTTATGGTTTGTTGTTCATTACTATTTTCAGATATGCATATGTGTATTTGACTGATATAATTCTCTTCTTTCCTCATTCTTTCGTTAAAATTCTCAATGGTTAATGAATTCATGCAAGTTTAAAACTCAACCATAATCATAAAAGATCCTGCCCCAGATCATGATTCCACAGATATCTTAGAAATTTCTTGATTCTACATGGTATTTAGACATTATCTTTGTGTTAAAAAACATGCAAGCTCCTCCTAAATATAACAAAACAAAGGCTAGGTTCTTAAAACTGAAAGCGGAAAAATTATGCATTGTCAATGGATTACTGTACTGGAAAGACCCAAGAGGAATTTTACTGAGTTGTTTGATAGAGGAGGAAGCAGAAAGGACCATCAGAGAATTCCATAAAGGAGACTGTGGAGGTCATCATTATTGGAAGACAACTGTACACAAAATGTTGAGAGCTGGTTTTTATTGGCTTAGTATTTTCTATAATGTTTACAAGGAGGTGTCAAAGTGCCATGAATTCCAAATCTTCGATGGGAAAGGAAAGCTATAATCTCTTCCATTGAAGCCCATTTTGGGAGAAGCTCCTTTCAGGTAATGGGGATTGGATTTCATAGGAGATATACACCCACAATATTTAGCTCAACACAAATGGATCTTGACTGCAACAGATTATTTTACCAAATGGATTGAAGTTTTTCCTACTAGAAAAACTACAGATGATGTTATCATTTAGTTTCTAGAAGAAAATATCTTATCCAGGTTCGGATGTCTGGCCAAGATTATAACAGACAACGCAATGGATTTTAAATATAAAAAAATTGAGAAATTTTGTAGTGATTACAATATTACTCTTGGCCATTCCACGTCATACTACCCACAAGGAAATGGATTGGCTGAGTCTTCAAACAAAATCTTGGTCATAATCAGAAAAAAAATGTTGCAGGAGAATAAAAAGACGTGGCACAAGAAGCTCATTTATGCGTTGTGGGTGGACAGGATATCCCCAAAGAGATCCATTGCCACATCTCCTTTCTAGATCATTTATGGTACAAAAGCCATCTTTCCTATGACACTCAGACTGCCAGTCATGAAGTTGTTACAAGAGCAAGAAGCAAAGACAAATTCCAGTCGAAGAAGGGAGGATGAACTCATCAGCTTGTAGCAGACCAGAGAAAAGGATTTCAACAACTCCCAACTACGTCAAGAGAAAATCAAGGAAGCTTTCGACAGACGTACCAAAGTGGATGACTTCAAACTTGGAGATTGGGTACTGAGGTGGGATGCCAAGAATGAAAATAAGGGAAAACACGGAAAATTTGATCACCTGTGGCTGGGCCCATTCAAAATTACAGCTTACCGCGGGAACACTGCTTATTTGTTGGAGGAGAGTAATGGAGAAACCGTCGAAGGAGGGACTGTGAATGGCAAGTTCCTCAAGCACTACATCGTTTAAAATATCATCACCCACCATCCATTGTACATGACTTCTTTGCATTTTTTTTTTCTTTAAGTACGAAGATTGAGATAAAAACAACACGATTGAAGTCTGAGGTGAAGGCCATGAGCCGTGCTAAGTAGTTTGAAGTTTTTGAATAAAATGAAGAGATTCAGATCACACACATAAGATTATAGCCCAATGGGTAGGAACTTGGTCTACAGTTCTTTTCTACCTCGCAAGGAGGATAGCATCCCCAGTCGAAGCCAATGTTATCACCATATAATTCCCAGTTGGTGTTCGAGTTTCGAAAATTTTATGACGGATTAAATCATTGCAGAGCTGTGATAAATTTAGAGGACCCATCAATATCTGGTGGTGTTTGGATGAAATAGCAGAGATATGAAGAATAAAGCTCAGTCAACCATCTATCTCAAAGGCGTCCCGGATCAATGGCCAAGATGTGTATCAGAGATACAACTAGCACAAAGATTAAGAGGTCGAGGGCGGGCCGGGGAAAACCATCACGGTTTTTTGCGGGATGCGTGGCGCCCTTAGAAGTATATCAAAAAGGAGGGTTGTCTGACCAAAACCACATTTTTCAACCTCCGATGTCAAATTCATCGGGCAAGACACTGACTGTAGATCTTGAAATGACCCGGATCAACGGTCGAGGTACAATTCGGTGATCGAAGTAGCATGAGAATTATCCAACAAGGGGAGGACTGGGGAAAACTGCCCTGGTTTAAATCATGGACACGCGGTGTTCTCTGAGACACATCGGGGCTAAGGGTGGTTCATCTAAAACCACTTTTCTCCAAACCCTGATGGTAATAGACGCCTATAAAAGGAGGGACCCTGGGCATTATTCTATGAGTATTTGAAGTAGTTGGGCGGTCAGAGAGATTATTCATGATGGTGAAACATTTCTTTTTGTTAATGATTATAAGTCATTTCGTATACTGAAACTGACATCCGAAACTGTTACAGAAGCTGAAACATTTCAGTTTCAGTTATTTTTTATCAAATTGTATAAGTACTAAGAGGCTTGAATTAGCCAATGTTGGCAGAAGTGTAAGAGCACCTTTTTGGTTGTATCAAACTTTATTTGTAAATTTTTTGAATCTGAATGGAATACAAATGCAGAATATTTTGAAGTCTCGAAAATATTCTAATGGGTGGTGATATGAGCTTTGTTTCCTTTCATCGTATGTATTTCTTGTAGCCTGTCATTTCATTTAAATTTTCTTATGTTTAAATTGGAGATTTTAAAGGCCCAGAATTCCTCCTACGACGCTCTTGGTCTAAGAAATTTAAACTCTGTGATTGTCTTCTTAACTTGTTCAGAATTCATTTTAGTAATGCTTTGATGCAGTTATTTGTCTTCTTTATCTTCCTACACATCTTTTTATTTCAAGAATAACTCATATTCGTCGCCTTATTTATCCTTTGTCCTCTGGAGAGTTCTATCAGTCTATGCATTGTCTTTGTTCACTTTCAGAATTTTGACTCCATAGCCCATAGTGTTCCCCTCTTCTTTGCTAGCAACTCTATTAAAAATATTCCAAAAAAATCAAATCTAGTCCTTGGTTTCCATAGATATATCAAGTGACGTGAGAGATCCCTCTCTGAGTTGGGCAGGTTAGTGCCTTAGCTCTAAAGCTGGTTGAAATAGTTACCTCTATCATTTGTCTATTCATCCAGATAGAATTTACATAGTGCTAACACTTTTCATAACATAGGGGCCAATGACAATGATACTTGCATGCGCTTATTCATCAATTCCTTGAAAGGAAAGGTTGCAGCCGATTTTTTTGAGCTTCCTCCTAAGGTTTTGTCTACATGGGAGGAATTAATCTACTAGTTCAAATCTACTTACGGGAAACCCAAAATCCATGTTGAGAAGTTAATGGAGTACAATAATGTCACATACAAAGATGGTGAGACCATCAGGTCTTTCAACTTGCATTTCACCAAGTTGTATAATCAAATCCCTGAACTTATCCACCCTCAGAACCAAGCTGCATTCATGCATTACTATAATGCATTGCCTTCTCCTTACTTCCATAGGCTTGAAAAGAAAGCCATTGATAATCTCGATTCTGCTCTATACACTTGTTCAGAGTACAAAGAATAGCTTGAATGAACTGGTCTACCCCAGGGAGAATCAGTTAGACAGAAAAACATGTCTACTCTCTTATAGATAGTAAAATATATGAACAATCGTATGATAGCATTTGAGTGGAAGAGAATTGTCTCCCCTCTCACCCTTGGAGCTTCATCCTCTTCTGCACCTCCTTTTAGAAATCCAGTTGAAAATAATTTTCAGCCCAAGGCTATCCTACCTAGGAGTTGGTGTAACTTTTGTGAGGAGCACCATGAAGAAACCACGTGTGAGGTAAGGAATAGTTCTAGAGACAATATCTTTGGTAAAAGACCAGAAGCCACTATCATTTTCCTATATTTTTCTAAGCCAGAAGATGTCATGGTTATCAATACCATAAACAAATCCTATGTCTCAAAAGGCAAGTTTGACCCTCCTCGTAGTTCTTCTAGCCCGAGCTCATCCTCAACTGTTGTTGTGCCCCAAGTTCCTAAAAATACTTAGAGTCAAATAATCACTCCTTTCCCCCACCCTCTTCCAAATACAACATCTTGAATCAATTGGCTAACATCAAAGTAGATGAAACCCTCCTAAACATGGTTGTCGTCACTGAACAACATATGTGTCTAGAACAATTCATGGAAGGAAATGCTTCCATCGTAGCCAATATTTCTAAAGAGGTGAGTGAAGAGGACTCCTATATAAATAAAGTAAGTGTACATAAATTTAGATACCCTTAAAAAAAAAAACCTTTTGTATTTCCGTAAAGATCATGGATAAAATCTCCCATTGTTTCCTTATTGATGGCAGTTCGAGCCCAAGTATGATGTCAAATATTATTATGGAAGAGCTAGGATTATATTGTACAAATGAAAATGTTAGAAGCATGCTCTCCTATAATAGTCTACAAAAAACTACCATAGTAAATATTAAGGATGTAACCTTGGTTTTATGCTCTCATCCTGAGATAAGGACAACCCTCAACATTCAGGTGATTGATATTCCTATAAGAAATTATTCAATTATCTTGGGGAGAGATTTGAAAGCCCTAATAGGTGGATACCTCTCGCTTGATGGGACACATTTATCCATTCCTCGAAATGGAAATAATATCATATTCCTTCGAGAAGGAATAATTTCACCCTACATAGAGAGTGTTCCACAATCTAGCATAAACCATATCAAAGAGGACCTAGGAGTGTACTCCATATTTGATGAAGAGGATAATATTCCTATGGAAAAAATTGATTTAGAGGATGAATTTTGGTGTATGCACTTTGATGGTTCACGCTCAAATGAGGGTAACGGGGCTGGTATTATCTTGGTTTCCCCTGTAGGGAAGATTCATAATCTGTCATACAGGTTGGAGTTTTCTTGCTCAAACAATGTCGTTGAATTCAAAGATTTGTTGTTAGGCATTGAGAATGCCCTTAATATTGGTTGTGGTCACCTTTCATTTTTTGGAAATTTTGAGCTTGTTGTGAACCTGATACGTAAGCCATGTTTTCCTAGCAACAAGCTGATGGAACAATATTACCAAACTACTTGGGCAATTGTCTCAAATATCCTATATTTTAACATCACTCATGTCAGGAAGGAGTTGAATTCAATAGCTGATCAATTATCTACCTTCGCAACCTCTCCTACTCAGCAGCTCTTGCCTCACTAGCCTGATTGTGCATTCCAATATCTGCATCGTCCATACATTTATGAGAATGAAGAATTCAAGAAAGCCATCCCTAACTATGAAATCAATTATGATGTCATTCAAAATGAACCTCTCAAGCCTAAGGAGATTATACCTATAGAAAAGAATAAAACTACTAAAGGCTTGACTCATATCAGAGGTTCATTTTCCTTGAGTGTTGGAGGCAACAAAGATAAAAAGGAAGAGGAGGAGCTACAACTGAAGGTGGTTGAAACCATCTCCACTAATATTAGGACACCTGGATCTTCATTGAACGTTAAAATAAATGTCCAGGGTTCTGATAAAGAAAGATTAAAGTATGTTGAATTAATCGATAGATTTCAAGAGTTTTTTGCTTGGTTTAATATGGATCTTTGTGGTTTTGATCCAGATCTTGTTCAACATACTATGAAACCAGCTAGGCAAAAATGAAGACTTGTTAACTCTGCACTGAAAGAAAATTTTCGTAGGGATCCAAGGAATTTCTCAAGGACTAAGATGTTCTTGTTAGTCCACCCTAAATGGGTTTCCAAATGGGGACCTGCTTCAAAGACCATTGATAATATTAGAACCTGCATTAGTCTTCAAAATTTCAGGGAAGCAATTATGAGAAATCATTCCCCCCCTCTCAGCATAAAATGGTTTTTGCAACAGAAAGTAGGGTTACACTTAGAGCCCTTACCTAACAGTTTGTTTGGTTACGATAAAATCAAGGTAGAAGGGGCCAACATCCACAAAACCACTCTTACTGCTAATCGAGATATTATGTCTTACAATTGTTGGCCTTATGGTTTATTTGATACAAGTGTCACCTCAAAATGACCTATACACACAACCTTCGATGAGTTGGTTAGCCTCCATGCTTATCTTGACGATTTAATCATATTCGTCAAAGGGTTGATAGTTACATTAGAATTTCAAGTGTTAGGTCTTTTCCATATTACTCTTGTCTTGGACACTAACTCCGAAATTTCACAAGAATTACAGAGGCAATTGTTTTCCCACACCATTAAAAAACCTCACTTAAAGTATTGTGAGTGTAATATACCAAATATAAAAAGTATGCAGAACATAAATAAAAAACTAGAAATGGCAGAATAACAGTAATATAACTAGCATAATATCCACAATAACACATAAATGATATAAGAACAACAACAGAAATAGCACTTTGATTCAGAGAGAAATGTTCATGGGCCTCTTAGGGGGAAACCTCCAGTTGAGAAGCACTCTATTACAATAAGCTCCAAACTAGGGTTCTCATACCCTCGACTCCTATTTATACTAAAAAGAAGCATATAGAGGAAGATCCTTCTAGAAGCGAAAGCTTCTATTAGGTCTTCTTACATCTGCCTTATTCTATTTTATTGAAAGGCCTTATTAATATTGACCTTTATTACATCTGAATATATTATTCTACCTATGTGCGGGTTAGGACCCTAACATATTCGCCGCCTTAAAAATAGCCTTGTCCTCAATGCTTAAGATGAGGAAATTGTTGTAGAATGGTAGTTAGTTCCCAAGTGGCGTCTGTTGGGGTTGTATCTTTCCATTGTACTATAACTTCCTTGATGGTTCTCTAATGTAGGTGACACTTATGTTGGTCCAACACTGCTTCTGGTTGTATCCAAATGGATCCTTCTTCAACTAACTCTGGAAGGTTGGTTTGAATTTGGCACTTAGCTCCAATCACCTTCTTTAAGAATGAAACATGAAAAATAGGATGTAGCTTTGAATGGTTGGGAAAAACTAACTAATAGGCTACTTGTCCCACACACTTGAGAATGTTATAAGGACCATAAAATTTGGGTGCTAGCTTCTGACAATGCACGTCCTTGAGGGAATTTTGCTTGTAAGGTTGCAGTCGAAGAAACACATTTAGACTGTTTCAGGAAAATTTGGTGCTAAGAGAGTAGATGGAGAACTCGATCCACATGAGAAATAAGGTATGTCCATGTTTTCCTATAGATGAGGATATCATCAAAGAAAACTAAGAAAAAATGGCGGAGAAAATGACGGAAGACATGATTCATGAGGCTTTGGAAGGTGGAGGGGCCATTACACAAGCCAAAGGGCATGACCAAAAACTCATATTCGCCCTCATGAGTTCTAAAGGAAGTCTTGGGAATGTCTACCTCTTTCATACGTATCTGGTGGTAGCTCGAATGAAGATCAAGTTTAGTGAAGAATTGGGCACCACTCAATTCATCCAGGAGGTCATCAATGACAGGAATGGGGAATTTGTCTTTGATGGTAAGTTTGTTGAGGGCATGGAAGTCAGGA
Organism: Picea engelmannii; assembly: GCA_009831015.1. Taxonomy (NCBI): domain Eukaryota; kingdom Viridiplantae; phylum Streptophyta; class Pinopsida; order Pinales; family Pinaceae; genus Picea; species Picea engelmannii. Next base: position 96,871 of record ML799136.1, on the reverse strand, counting down.
CACATTCACCAAAAACCTTCTTTCTCCAGGGCCATGACCACAAGAGAAGAGTAGGGGCTCGTACTAGGGTAGATAACACATGCCTTAAGGAGTTCCTAGACCATTTTCTCAATTTCATTTTTTTGGGAAAAGGGGTGATGATACGGACGGATATTAGGAGGAAGGATTTTGGGTACAAGGGGAATGGAATGATCATGAACACCACGGGAAGGAGGGAGTCATTGAGGAGTGGAAAATACCAATTGATGTTTATAAAGGATGGATTAGAGGTGTTGCGGCATCGAGTGTGTCTTTGTTTCTTGTATGGCATGGAGTTGGGTGATAACACCAAAATGACCTTTCTTTAGCATATTTTCCATGTGATGGGAACTAATGATCTTCGATGAACCAATGGTGATGCCTTATAACTTATATTGGTGGCCCTCCTAGTCAAATTGCATAGTTAAGTCTTTAAAATCCATGAGAATGGGACCCAAAGTCCTTAGCCAGTCTGCACCCAACACAATGTCACAACCTCCCATGTCGATAGCAAACATATGGGATTTCAGGTGGTAGTCACCAATTTAGAGACGCACATTTTCACAATGCCCTCCACATTTCATGGAACCACCATTGGAAATCATGATTTGGAAATTATTGACGGCATGGATGTAGCAATGAGTTTCTTGGGCAATGCGGCGATGAATAAAATTATGGGTGTTGCCACTATCAACCAAAATGATGACCTTTCGATGCTTGATGTAACCGATTAGCTTGAGGGTTTGGGGAGTAGAGAAACCAGTCAGAGCATTGAGGGAAATGACTGGTTCTACTTTGAGAGGGTCTGAGGGAGGGGTTATGTCAGTGGATTCGGGTGACAAGACACAAAGGGAGTTTCTACATCCTCTTTTGAGATATCCTCGGAGATGGCCATAAAAATATTTTTTTATTTACACTTGTGGCCCGAGAAATATTTGTCATCAAAGTTATAACAAAGACCTTTGAGTTGGCATTCAACCATTTCAGCTCGAGTCAATTTTTGGATCTTTAGTGGAGCGGAGGGAGTAGTGGGATTTACTGGTTTATGGCGAGGGATAAAAGAGGTTTTTCAGTTTTGAAAAGATACAACCTATTGTGCTTCTTTATCTCTTTTAGTAGCCTCCACCCAACTCTAAGGCTGAGCCATGAGGACATGGGCTTGAATCTCATCTTTGAGGCCACTGATAAAACACTCTCGAAAAAAAGAATCAGACAAGCCCTCTGTCCGAAAAGTGAGGTGCTCAAAGGCAGCTATAAAGTCTTCCACTATTCCTGATTGTTTCAACTTTGTCAAATGGCCGAAATGGTTGGTGTTAGCTTCAAAGTGTTCATAAAGCTCTACCACAAAGTGTGTCCAAGCAATATACCCTTGACGAGAAGTTTTTCTCCATTGCCAATGTTCTTGATCTAGATGGAGAACACCATACCGGAGTTTGGCCAAATCATCGGTAATGTCATATAAAGAGAAATAATGTTCCATTTGGGTTACCCAACCAGTGGGGTATGAGCCATCAAATTTGGTCACATCCACCTGCGGAAGGCATAGGTCATGTTGAAAGTGATGGTGCTAAAAGTTATGGGAATGAGAGGAATGTTCACATTTAGTCGTTAGAGGTGCGTCAAAGGAAGGGTCATCTGTAGGGATATGAAGCTTGGTGTAGAGTGACGAAAAGACAGATTCAAGCTGGGTGGTCAATTCTTGCTTGATTTCCTCCATTGAGGACTGCATGGTCATATTGATGGTGGCAACATTGGCACTGAGGTGTTTCACTTCTTGTTGGGTCTCGGTGTGACTATATTGCAAGGTATTGAAGCGAGCTTCCATGTATTGGCTATGGGTATGGGCCATGAGGATGAGGGAACCGAAAAGGGGTGGGTGGGGTCAAAACAATTTCTGAAAAATGATATGTATGAATTTGATAAGGGCGAAGAGATGAAGCCAATGGGATAGGTCTCAAATAATGGTGAAACATTTTCTAGTTTTTTTTTTCTTTTTTTAACACCTGCGGAGTTATACTCCAGTCTGAAGAATACTGCAGTGATGAGATGCCCAAATTCTTAACCAGGAAGAAATGTGTAGTGATTTGGAAACCCAAACACAGCTACGTAACAATCGATCTTGTTTGTTTAAATTTGTTTATGTTTTTGTCCCCAAGGGTTAGGTATTCAAGGGTTCTACAGACAAGGGTTTTCCCTGTGTTATAGCTCTCTGATATACGTGTGGGTTCCAAAAGTAGTACTCGACCCAATATCTTAGGGCACTAACTAAGGAGGATAGACCGTACCCTTAGCCATACTACCCGACTACCCAGGTACTAGAGAGTATCTTCCCGAGTGTTGTTCTTGGTGACACTATAGAAGTCAGGCGACCGATCGGTTTATCTAAAGAAGGCTTCAGGAAATCTAGGTCGATCCATACATAGGTATTGTCTGATGTGCTACCACTCGAAGGGATACCAACAAGGGTTACAAGGGTGGCCAACAGATGTGCGCTTAAAAACCACTTGTATTTATTATGTATATGAATACCTCAACCGTGGGTTTATGCATGTAACTACAAATCTTTGTGGCTTAAAGACACTGGAATACGTCTCTACCCTGAATAAAAATTTACCCACAATTTCTGCCAAGGAAGGTTCTCTGATACCACTTGTAATATACTAGATATAAAAAGTATGCAAAACATAAATAAAATGCTAGAAATGGTAGAATAACAGTAATATAACTAGCATAATCTCCACAATAACACAGAAATGATATAAGAACAACAACAAAAATAACACTTTGATTTAGAGAGAAATGTTTGCAGGCCTCTTCGAGGGGAAAACCTCTAGTCGAGCAATGCTCTATTAAAATAATCTCCAATCTAGAGTTATCATACCCTCGAATCCTATTTATACTAAAAATAAGCATCTAGAGGAAGATCCTTCTAGAAGCGGAAGCTTCTATTAGGTCTTCTTACATCCACCTTATTCTATTTTATTGAAAGGCCTTATTAATATTGACCTTTATTACATCTGAATATATTGTTCTACATATGTGTAGGTTAGGACCCTAACAATGAGGGACCAACATGAAAGATATTTTGTTGATGGTATTCTTATGTATACTAGTAGTTTAGCTATGATTCCTTTTTGTGCTTCTTTTTTCTGCTTTACAGCACTTTGATTTCTACTTTCTGAGTTGAATTTTATTTTCTTGCTGCATTTTATTCTTTTACTGTTGTTGTTTTAATTTCTTCTCTCTGACTTATGCTGCATTTTTTTCCTTTATCATCTTATGTGTTAAGTCATGATAGAATGTTGGATCAGTTCTTCCACAGTGACACCCCCGCAAGCATTGTTAGTTGATAACAATCAAGCTTACACGATTGTTATGATCTCTCCTCTGAAGGGCCTTTGAATTTGTCACATATTTTTGTTGTTATCTTACGAGTGATTAGTTGTTTCCCGCTTTTTCTTACCTTTTTTTCATCCATCGAGATCTTAAGAGAAAACCTATATATCCTCCTCTTTCAAGTTGAGAGTATCTTTTCAGTCAAATGATTATGCATACAGTAGTAAAACCCCTCGTACTTAACATTTTTCCATGAGTTATTCCCAAATTCCCGGTCATCTTTCCATTAAATCTGCCCACTTCCCCCTGTTGCATAACCATTCAAGTCACGTATTCTTGAGATTACTATTCTTGGTCTGTGAAACCATGAGTTCTGAGTTCCAATCTATTGAAATGAAATTTCCCTGTGGAGTCGCCAGTTTATTGACGATTGAAAATGTCAACATTGTTTCTCCCCCAAAGTGTTGCTAAAGCCTATTATTATATAAGACTAAATAATGCTAGTAGGTGGGACCCTCTTGAACTTTTGAAGATCAGGTCTGTTCATTTTATGATGATGAGCTACAAGGCTTTTTATGGTTGATGAGAATATGGTTGTCATTAGTTAAGCATTGGAATGTTGTTCTTTCATGATACTGCAGCCTGCTATTCATTATGGTATTTTCTCTTCATGCACCTACACAACAAATGTTAGTGAAAATTGCAAAAGGGCATTTTGAGGAAAAACAAAATACTATATATAATGCAAAGAGACCTAGCTCTACGATACTATGTGCATGAAAATGGTTGTTGATAGTGGTTAACTCCTAACTAACAAGGAAATGGCTATGAAATATTGTTAAGTTACATTTTATATGCATATGGTGAAAATTTTAGTGGTGCATTTTGGCAAGGAGATAATATAATGGTTATGCATTGGTTGATGCAATCAGTAGCTAATGTGCATATGTTATAAACCTTGGTGGCTCATGGAAGTAATGGATTTAGATTTTTATGGTGATTATGTTGTTAGTGATGATTCTATTGTATAGTTGTCAAGTGATTTATTTGAGTTATGACATGGGTGGCGCATTTGGCAAAGTAACGATGCAAATGGTTAAATTTTGGTACTTGGATTATGTTATGGTTTAAATGTGTTGATATTATTGATGCATTAATTGATTAATGGTGTTAATGGGTGCCCGTTGGCATGTACTATTGAGTAAATGTGATATGGGTGGAGGCGACGTGCATTTACTACACATCACATTTACCCTTGTCATTGGCCACCACCCTTGTTGGACTATTGTTTGATCTGGTTGTTGTGATTGTGCTCCGGAATTTTGGCAGGGTGAAACTGCTCAGCCACCTCCCGTCTTAAGGTTTCAATTAAAAGGTATGTCTCTTTTGGCCATTCTTGACTTCACTCTGGTTATGAAATATTTTTTGGCTCAGTTGTGTGGGTTTGTGTTTGTCCTGAGTACTGCAACTGTGAAGATTGTTTTTAGAATATGGATGGTTATGCTTATAATTGTTTTGGGTTCATCAGATTTGGTGGTCTTCCTGAGTGGTAGTTTTGGTTACCACTACATTTGGTTAAAGGGTTTCAAATCATGGTTGGATGGTTGTCTTCACAATTCTTTGGGTCTAATTAGAGCCATGTTTTCCTGTTCGGCCCTGTCAAGGAATTGCCTCCCATTCACAAGTGTCACAGTCCTCCCTGTGCGTACACCTATAGCCTCGAGGTTTCACTATTGTTGGTGCCTTTACTCCTATGATGACTACTGTGCAAAACCTTAACCCTCCAGACTAGAGCTACATAGGAAGTCTGTCGAGCTTGTTAAGTTGTTCCGGATTTTTGTGGTCTATGACTTCGAACGCGGGATCATCCCTTGGTCGTATGGCGGTCGTATGGTTTCGGTCTTTGTCATTGCCTCTGTGATAGAGTATGGACCTTACATTAACAGTTAGTGTTTCTAAAGCTCGCAAGACACCCGCCTAATATCAATGAAACTCAGTTGGTTTTTAATGGAAAGGCCTCTACCATGTCGATTATATGTGTGGTTATGTACAGATAGCACAACTTGTTCAGTTGATTGTTTTTTTTTACCACAATGGTGAATGTTTGGTTGATGTACAGTCACTAGTTGGCACTTGTGGTGTTTTCGTTGATGGATGAATTGGGTCATGAATGTTTAGGGTTTCTCACGCAGGTTGTGTTTTGTGTGTGGTGTTTTGAAATTGAAACATGGGGCATGATAACTATGTTCTCTCTAAGGTCGGATGATAATCGAACTGGGTATCTATCAAAGGAATATCCACAACATCCTTCATTGGTTGTAGTCTGAGTATACACATCTTGGTTAAATCGCGATGCGACTTAAACAACTAACCACTTAGTAACATACACAATCTTTGCACGATATGTTGAGTTATTTACATGAATGGTGTTTGTTGTGATGATTCGAACTGTTGTATCGTGGTGTTTCATTGGTTTCACTTTATTTTTCGTATGGATGGTTGGTTCTTATACTCAGTGATACCCTCAGAATTGTTTTTAAGCATGTTATTTATTGAAATCGATCGCTTGTTATTTACCAAAATTGACCATGGTTGATGACAATTGTGTTGGGTATTTGGCCCATCTTTCAAGTTGCATTGAGATGTCCTATTTTACAGTGGCATTGTTACATAGCCTAAGACGTTTTCCCCTGCATAGCCTGTTTCAAAGTGTTGTTTGTTGGTTGTATAGGTAAAGTGTCATTTCAGACATGACATGAAAAGTTTGGTTAGTTTGGTATTGATTTTTTACTACGTATATGTATGGGAACAAATATCATTACAGATATTTATTGGCTCTATCAAAAAATAGTGACTTCATTGTTATCTCTTGAAATACTACTCTAAATTATAGATGTGGATTTGGGAATAGTATGGAAATGATGGATTTTAATAATTACAGATTGAGAATGAGTACTGTGGTTGATTGATATATAGTGTAGAATGTGCGAGTAGAGGAAACAGAACCTCTTACAGATTGTGTGAATAGAGGAAACAAAACCTCTTATAGAGGAAATAGAACCTCTTACAGAATGTGCGAATAAAGGAAACAAAACCTCTTACAGATTATCATTGAGTAGTGACCATTTATTATCCCCTCTCATTATATCATGTTTTTGGCCAATGCAAACCCTTCACGTTTCCCGAAAAATTGTTTCACCCCCCTTGCTCGTTGATTAACGTTAAAACAATTTATATGGATTGGATTGCATGAGCCTGTTACATTCTGAGCCAAATCTATTTTGGATTTTTTAGGAGTTTTCATGCATGGTTATTTAAAAGACTATTTTCTAATTGTTAACATATGCTCAATGATTGTTTTTAGTCATGGAATCCATGGCCAAGGAAACAGAGGTAGAGGTAACTGGAACCAAGCCCCAGGAAGGCCTAGTTTCTCTATACATTTTGATGTTGATTAAGAAGAGCTTGGCCATTTGTTTCATGTTGGATTCTTTAATTGGATTGGATATGGAATAGTCCAACCGAGGCCTGAAATGACTCCTTTTCAAGCCCCTCAAGCCCCCAACATCCCTGTTCCTCCTCATGTCTATTTACAGCCTAAAGTCCCAGAAAATGACGGGTGGTAGGAGATTGTTCACCCAACAGGATCCAAACACCATGGTTGGCCAAACTTAACTTTGCCTGATCCCCCATATTTGAACCCCATTTTCCAAGCTACTCGTAACCACTCACCAGTGCAATCCTCCCATGCCAGCAAGATATTAAAGACTGAATCCCACCAGGTAGTTGATAAAGGAAAAGCTATTGTTGTACCTTCCTCACCCTCTGATGACTTTGACAAATCCGTGTCTTCATGGATTCATTTGAGGGATGATTGTTCCCATGTGATCAGTGAGATAAATCCTAAAGGATCTGCCCATCCCAAGGCAAATTCAGGAAAGTCAAGAGGTGACAGCAGCAACCAAGAAAGGGTTGCATCACAGACTAGAAAATATGTCTTTTTAATTTTATGTTGTTTATTGTTTTATGATAGTGGACTTCATGGATTTTGGACAACATGTTTTATTTTGGATATATGAGTATTTTTTAAATAATTTCAATTTTCATGAGCTAAAATTGCCAAAACTAAATATGTTGATGGGAGACACAAGGTGGTGTGTTTTCTTCACTAATGGATTATTTTATGATGATTATGATTGTTATGAACTAGAGGGAGTCGCAAGGGGTCCCACCTACTAGTTATTATTTATCTATGACCCTATTATGATCCCCCCCCCCCCAACTAAAGTTAGTTGAGTCTTTATTTATCTTAACTAATAAGTTGGTTCAACTACAACCAATCCTAATTTGTTAAAAGCATAAGTAAGGGGAGAAACAATAGCAGGATAGAAGCACAAAGCATGCTAAGGTTTTCTCATTGAGTTGATGTTGAGATAGTTTAGTTTTCATTCATTCATATATTCATCATAGCCTAATTCTCTTTTGTGATAGTAGGGTCTTATTGTAGACAACAATATTCAGGGCTGAATCAAATCATTCAGACACTTTTTCTTCATAGGTGTTGATCTATATTTGATAGTCTGTGTAGACTTGTTTGTTTGTGAATTAATTTTCATGAATGATATAGGCTATTATGCAGAGTCGAGTGGGAAACAATCTGTGGCAAGCTGATCTATCTTTTAGAGTTCATTTTTTGGTTTTCTGTCAGTGGTCCTTTTGTATGTTCCATTGGGGATTTCAAGTTTTCTGTGTGAAGTTTTGTAAAGACGATGACTCTTTGGTGAATCAAAATGAAATAAAGGATTGCTTTATATTTCATATATCTTGAGTATCATCTTGGTGTCTTTAATTATGTTCTTACATTTATTTCAACAACTGATATGTTCAGAAAAATACATATAAACAAAATTTCCAACAAGTTTTTTGTTGATAAAAGACTAGCTTAAGCATTTGTAATTAATACTTGTGAGTTAGGATATATACTTTGTTGGATATAAACATAGGGTGATATTCCCGTCTACTTTAATTTAGCCAAGTAAAGTCTGAAAATGCTTGAGTAAGATCAATTCATATCTTTTCCTCAACACAACGCTCAAGAACAATGATTCAACCGCTCAGGGAAAACAATTCAATTAGTGTAACTAAATTGTAACTAATCAAGTAATCATGAGATGAAAGAACAACCCTTCAATCATATTTGGTTTGATCGATGTCGTTGAATTATACAGGCATATGATTCTTGACTTTTGAATGTGTAACCTTTGAAGTGGAGCCTAGCAGCGCTAGCTCCTTCCTCAATCTTTTGTTGATGTGACCTTCGGTGATGCTCTCATGTGACCACGTGATTGTTGGCACAGCCAAAGATGGTTTGAGGGAAATCCACTTTTTTCCCCGCAATTAACTACAGAGCTCCACGTATTCCTTTGGTGATACCATGGTTTTGATTGCGGCCCACTCATGAAAAATTAATATGCGAGCATGTTCTGACCCCACAATGCGACAAGACCATCGATCTCGCAATATTGGTGGTTCTCCTGAAAGGACGGTTCAGATTTGTCCTCTCAAGTCTGTGGATTACTACCATGTATCCTTTCTAACGTGGTCAGCCACATGTCCTTGTTGACATGGTTTTCCACATGTCCTTACTGACATGGTCTGTTGACATGGGTGAGACATGTAGGCAGTGTAGTGGAGTGTGGAGGCAGAGTGTGGTAGTGGAGTGTGACATGTAGCGGGTAGTGAAGTGTGATGTCGGAGCGCGGAGGTGGTATGCATGAGTAGTTTGGTGGTTTTCTTGGAGGGGGGGTTAGGCAGTAAGTGGTAATGAGCGAGGGGGGTCCGAGTTGACAAAAAGGTGACACGTATGAGGTTCCCACATGGAAAATACCACCAACTCGGACCCTCCCCCCCCCACGGTTAAAGGAAGAAAGGATGGGGGGGTCTGATATGCCCTGTCGACCGTAGATTTGAGTTCCTAATTATCAGCCACTAAGATTAGAGCACCCTTCTTCTAACTTATCCTATCCTTCAAATTTAGAATGATCTAACGGTTGAAATTTAATTCAAATGATCCAATGGTTGAGGATTTATTTCGGATCTCCGGGTCTCTGGACTTCAGGGATTTCAAATCTGAAACTGACACTTTGGATCAGATGACCTAGATTCACTTCAGATGATCTGATGCTTGAGATATTCTTTGGACAATCTGACGACTGAGATTTACTTCGGATGATTCGATGACTGATATTTTGTTTCGACTCTCTAGCTCTTCAGACTTCGAGGATTTCAAATCTCAAACTGACGCTCTAGATCAGACAGCCCAAATTCACTTCATATGATCTAATGCTTTAGATATTCTTTGGATGATCTGACGACTGAGATTTACTTCAGATGATCCAACAACTGAGATTTTGTTTTGCCTCTCTGGCTCTTCGAGCTTCGGGGTTTCAAATATTAAACTGAAACTCTTCGAAGTGATTTCTCTGGAGCGTAACCTCCTCACATATTTAGACCCGAAACGAATGTTGTTCATTGATCAATATCTTAGATCAATGGCTTGATCTGTCTATGATGCATCTTTATCTTGGACTAAATCCAATGACTCTCCATATTTTCTTATCATATTCTTCCATTTATTTCGATCTGAAGGCTGAGGTAAATTTGGGTGATCGATATCTAATATCTCAGCCCTTTATTATCATGTCCTTCCACTTAAATCAATCCGATAGATGATGAAAATTCAGATGATTGAATTCTCAATCGTTTTGCCCCGTTTATCCTATCCTTCCATTAATTCAATCTGACGGTTGTTGGTCCTCTAGATTAGTGATCCAATGGCCACTGTCTCTCTTCCTCCTGAGCTTTTGATATCTCCAACTTAAAAGGTTTTCTAAGTTTTCACGGGTCTCAGCCTTTGCTCCTCGTGCGAGTCTATCTCTTGGACCTCGTCAATACTTCAAGAAACCGCTATCTCTTTTGACCTTTCTCATCTTCTGCGCTCTCGAGGTTTGGTTTGTTGTTGTTCTTTCCATCAATGATAAGCACATTATTCTTGTAAACATGCCAAAAATATCCCCCTTTGGCATTGATGTCAACCTTGAAAGGTTGCACTATTCATCTTATACCTCAAACTGTAGCATCCATACCACACCTTTTCTCCCCCTTTGACATCAATGTCAAAGAAAACATTCTCCCCCTGAGATGTTTTAGTACTTTTCAGAGGCATAATATATTCGACCAACAATGTTAAGGTCCTAACCCGCACATAGGTAGATCAATGTATTCGGATGTAATAAAGGTCAATATTAATAAGGCCTTTCAATAAAATAGAATAAGGTGGATGTAAGAAGACCTAATAGAAGCTTCCACTTCTAGAAGGATCTTCCTCTAGATGCTTCTCTTAATAGACATATTTAGTATAAATAAGAGGCAAGGGTATGAGAACCCTAGCTTGGAGATTATTGTAACAGAGCACTGCTCGACTGGAGGTGGCCCCCTCGAAGAGGCCTATGAACACTGCTATCCGAATCAAAGTGTTATTTCTGTTGCTATTTCGTATATCATTTCTGTGTATTGTGAAGATTATGCTGGATATTTTACTGTCATTCTGTCATTTCTAGCATTTCATTTATGTTCTGCATATTTTATATATCTGGTATCTTGCAAGT
>ML799136.1:35347-47702 GCA_009831015.1 Picea engelmannii | reverse complement strand
CAACCATAGATCTGTGTGCACTTTTTAATCACCATTCCATACCCCCCCCCCCACCGTTAAAAATAAAACAGTCGAGGGGGTCCGGAATCCACTGTCAGTCGTTGATCTACGCGTCGCTAGATCGATCATCGATCTAAGCGCGTTCTTTATTCTTCAGGCGCGAATGCAGCAAAAAATTAGGCTTTAGTGATTTTGGTGGGTTTGTGTGCTGCTTCACTTGAAAATAATTTGCAGAGATGAAATATTATTTGCAAACCTATACACCCAGAGTGAAAAATTTCCAGTCAACAAATGATCCTATAATTATAGGGTTATAACACACAGGACTACTTGATAAGTGACACATAGTCATAAATAGTGGAACACATCCAAAACACCGGCATACAACTATTATCCAGAGACATACAGTCTCCACAGTGATCATATCATCCGATATCAACCTGTATAACAATATCATGATACAAATTGTGTCATCTGGGCCATTCTTCCACTCACATCTGTGAGATATGGTAGAGCATCTACCCTGAAAAGGTAAAACATCATCCATAGGCTATTTGGACTATTCTTCTCAAACATAGAAGAATAATTGTCAATGATTTATGAGCCTGGACCATTCCTCCATCACTAATCATAGTTCAACCTAGAGAGAATGAGTCTACCCTAGGAAATGTTTGTCCATGATTGTTGAACCTGGACCATTCACCTAACTAGGCCATTCTTCTGGCACTAATCATAGTGCAACCTGGAGAGAATGAGTATGCCCTAGGGAATGACTATCTGAACCATTTCTTGAGGAAATGATTGTCTTGCACCGACCTCCAAAGTAGACAATTCTTCGAAACTGATCACAATTGTGAACTTCGAAAGAATGGTTTTCTGGAAAGGTGGAACATTCTACTTAACCACTACTCAAAGTGACTTCCAAGAAGAATGATTGTCCTATACCATCCCATATTGGCCCTTGACCAAGTTTTGAGAGAACATTGGTCGTGTTTGACCATTTTTGGGACTTCAACAGGCTAGTCGAAGATGGAGCGCCCAGGCGAAGATGAGATCGCGGGATCTCACTCATTTTGCGGGCTTGTGGACCCAACAAAGGGATTTTGGGGTTTATGTAACAGGTATGGGATGTTGTCCCATGGGTATACCCATGTTTAGGCATTTTTGTAATGTATAAATAAGCAGATAGTACTTAGAGATAAGTCGATCTAAGTTGGCTTCGTGCAAGAATATGTAAAGATTGCTAAGTACGGAGAACAGTTGTTGGCATTGTGCAAGAATGTGTTAGGGCTTGCAGAGCTAAGTGAAAGTGATTGTAAGAGGCTTTGTGTAGATAGACTGTGTAAGGCTTTGTGCCTCGACCTAATTCAAGTAAGGAGGATCTGGCAAGGTGCACATGGATCTCTTGTCCTTTGCGGAGTTGGCTCTGTGGATTTGTGCACAGGAGTAGAAGAATGTAAGAATCTTGAAGACTAATAAAGAAGAAGAATACAAGTTGATGGACATAGCCCCACACTGGGGTAAACCACATATATCTTGTGTTGATGAGCTTTATGCAATGTTGTTCATGTTGTTTATGTATTTATTTGCTTAGTGCACTGATCTTGATGTATGCTAGATAGATCTATGGATGTTTTGTACTTTATGTATGATGAATGCCAGAGCTAATTCAATGTTATGTGCTAAGAGGGTTTAAGGGATGGATATTGATTGTTATTGCATTGATCTGTAATAAGGGTTAATCTATGATGTGAATGAGAACCATAAATTAATGCATATTGTTGGCTAAGTGTTATGTTAAGTGTTGTAGTCACAGATCTATGTCTCAGCTAGGTTGTAGACACCTAAGTCCTACAACCCCCCTTGCCTCTACCTCAGGTGAGACTTCATATGCTTCGCAGGTGTTGTCAAAAGGGTCAGTAGTTAGGGTTTTGTTGGTGCATTGAACCCTGGGTCTACCCCTACGCCTCAAACGGTTCTGTTTCTAGAACCTGAAACTATGATTTCTGGGAACTAAAGAAAAGAGGAAGCTATGTGAGTATATTTGTTGTTATAGTGCTCAGTAATCTAATCATCTTGTGAATCTTTGTGCTAATAAAGGAACCTGATATGAAGGAAAGAAGTAAGATCTTAAAGCTTTGTGCTCTGGTGAAGGTAAGATAAGTGGAAATTTTTTCTTTGAAAGTATGAATCTAGGTGTGTTTAATAGATTTTTTCCTAGCCTAAAAACTAGGGCACAACTAGAAGAAAGAAGGTTTGATATGAATAAGTTTGATAGAGATAGTGAAAGATATGTTATTCCTATGCATAGAAAGAATTTTTGGACTAACAAGTGGGTGTGGGAACCTAGAAATAATTTTTGTAGATTGTAGGACCTGCATGGTGATCCCATTGCACAGTACAAGAAAGGTTGGGGGTCATTTAAAAGAAAGAGAGGATTGGCATTGTGTTATAACTACAGAATACTGGGACATCTTGCTAAGGAATTCCATGGTATAGGTCCCATTTTTATTTGTTGTAAAGTTGTTGATCATGAGGTTTTTTATTTCCCTATAATGATTGCTAAAGTTGAAAATATGAACATGAGACAAGAAAACTATAAATAAGGACAAGAGGCTAAGGACATGTTAGAAAAATAGAAAGAATCGGAGACTATGTTATTACAGTTGAAAGAAACATTGAATGATCATAGAAACTTCAGTTTACCAGGGATCTTGAAAGAGAAACAATGCATAGAAACAAGAATATGATACTTCGACATAGACTATGTCTTGGATGAGGAAACATAGGTGAATATTATGCCAGAAATCATTTGGGAAATTTTGGGAAAGCCTGCTATGGTTCCTTCACTGGGAAGGATAGGATTGTTTAAAGGAAAGATGAAAACCCTATGTGGAAGAGTTACTAATGTACCTATGATATCCCATGGAACCTTGACCGAAGAAGAATTTGAAGTTATTAAGTCTGTTGAGAATAACACCCCTTTTTCACTTTTGTTAGGAAATACATGAATCGAGAAAGATCAAATCCAAAGGAAAGCAGAGGAGGAAGCCACAGAATAGAAAAAACAAGAATTGAGGGACTCCATATCTAGAAAAATAGAGAAAATAATAAAATAACAAGAGAATAATTCAAAGCAACATATGGTAAGAGAATTAGTTGTCAAATTTGAAAGAACACAAGAAGGCTTAAAGAACCTGTCCATGCAGGAAAGAAGTGCAACCACACCAAAAAAAAAAAGAGAAGAGGTATTATCTGTGAACCCTTCGAAAGACCCTCAGTAGTGTGAATTTACTATGATAAGAGAAGATAAGAATAAGAATGGAAAGAGGAACCCAGAGACTCAAATCACAGGAAAGAAGGCAAGAAATCCCAGTAAGAAGAAAGAAAAGTTAGAAAAACTGTAGGAAATTCCATAGAAGACTTCGTAGAAGGAAGGCTTGCAGAACCTTAACTTCGTCAGAATAGCAGAACCACGTAGAATGGGACTTTGCCACGTTGAAGCTATATGACCGTTGGAGGCATCCCGACCATTGGAATGACACTCCTAAATGGTTAGAAATGAAGTTATTTTTGGAAATACCATCGTTGGACCATTGGGACCATGCCACAATGGACAAATTCATATTGATTGAGGCATTCCTACCCGTTAGAGGAATCTGTTACAACGTTGCTTATTTAACCCATTGGACGTTGCACTGAGACCAATTTTTGCAAACTGTGATATTTTAGCTAACTAAGAACCCATTATATCGCGTTGTGTTTTCAAGAGTTCGTCATCCGTCTGATTGCCTCGTCTGTCTATTTGCCTACCCGAGTTATTTGATCACGAGTGTGCATGTCGGATGAACGTAGTGCAGTAGAGAAGTCTGTGGAGGGGATTCTCATACACCTCATGGATGAGAGAGTCATGTCCACAGGAATACTAGCATTGTCGACTGGAGGATTGCAAGCATCCCCCTCGATTGCTCATTAGTATAGTTGACCCGCTGCTGAGAAACAAAGAAAACACTGCGATGATCTGGCGAACGTGAAGTAGATCTTTTCGGTCTTGCCAAACTACATACCACCTTTGACTGGCGCAGTGAACCATGAAAGTTTCCTGCGTAATTTCGAATATATGTTGATCATTGTGTACATCTCGAAGGGGATACGTGCATTTGGACCCTAGTTGGGACTGATCCCAGCTCTCAAGATAAGCAAATTCAACCTCAAAGACTAGAAGAACCATGCGATGCTTGCACCACATAGGTACCTGATGAATAAGACTGAGAAGAATCCCAAGATAGTCTCCTAGTTGTGGATAAAGGAGCTTGCAAGATCAATAATATTGAACGTGATGAAGATCCCTCGCTTCGGCCAACATCAGGAGGTTAACGCTTGCATTAAACTCCTCTTGTCGTGCTACCATGGAGGGTATCTATGGAATTATAGGTGCATCAGTCTGGATCCAATGTTGATCCACCTTATCACAAGACTAAGCATGCAAGGACCAGACCCTCAGTATTTCTACCCAAGGAAGGTTGCAGATCACTCCTTGGCCCAGCATATAAAGGAAGACTACAATGATGTAGATAAGGGAAAGTGAGGCTACAAGGTGGCCTCCATTCAGGATGGCGCAGTTCACCTCTATTTCCATCTGATCACTAGAAATCTCATCATAAATAACCATCCAATACAGGTCACAGGGTTCGTTGTCGAACTTGTAGGGAAGTGTGTCAAAGGAATGCAGATGAACTGGGTGAGTTACCTCATCAACGAGTTGGAGAAGGACCGTCGTGAAGCACATGAACAAGGCTATGAGTTTCATTTCAGTTGGATATTGATATCGATCTCATTTTTCACTTGGGAGATGCTAGAGGGAGTGACATTCCCAGAAGTCGAGCCATCAGAGCCATTGGCCGCAAGGTTCTCCACCTTGTGGTACACGAGTGATATGGTGAAGCAGTGGAAATCGAATGTGGTGTTTCATGCTTACTACCTACAACTAAAGCGTACCATTGAAGTATTCCCATGGATGACCCCATATACTTTTCACACATACAGGCCACTAGCGAAGTTTCATGCAGACCGTCACTTCATCTATATCATTGCACGTAGGGATGAATGTAAGGAGGAGCTCTAGTCTTATTATAAATTGATCGATGAAGACATGGAAGAGATCACTAAGGAATGGTTGAAATAATTCCTTGTACCGGTCGAAGATGCAGAGCTATATGACCCCAACATCATCAGAAGTCCTTTGGTCACCTAGACTAAGTATGATGGATAGAGCAGCACAAAGAAAAAGAAGAAAAAGGATGAAGTGCAGGACATAGAAAGTGATGAGAAGGACATCACATCGGAGGAAAGTAGGCCTGATTCACCTACAAGAGGAGGAGGATACGAAGTGAACCAAGAGGAAGGAGGGGAAGAAGGAAAAAATTAAGAAAAAGTCAAAGTAACTCCACCGAAGGATCCCCTCGCCACAACAGAAGAATCACAGAAGAGGAAGGTTTCCCCGAAGAAACCTTCGACAAGAAAGAAGGCCTGCACCAACAAGCCTCAGTTGAAGAATGTTCTTGCAATGGATGATGTTGATATCTTCATCCCAGTCGTAGAGGACACTTTAGAAGACATCTTGTAGAGACATGGAGAAAAGTAGGAGTTGATGTATGACATAATAGAGAAGGAGCTCAAGGACATACAACAAGCCATCCATTTGAGCCGCGTAGTACATACTGCGTCTTCTTCAACAGAAATTGCAGAATTGGGGGATGAGCCCACCCAATTACTTAGATTAGCATATGCAATAGAGGCTCAACGTCATTGATCCCAGGAAGAAAAGGAACAAACTACAAAAATTGTTGGTCCTAAGGTATTCACTTGACTGCTAAAGGGAAAATCTAGGCCACCTATCAGTTTGGAATGATTGCTTCTTTTAACTTTTTTTTGGTTGGTTAGAGGGTTATTCTATCAAGACAAAGAAAAGTTTGGGTTGGAAGAATGATATGGATGAGGGCCCTACTTGGTTGATGTCACACTAATGATAGACCAGTGAAATAATAGGAAATAGAGGAAAACAACAAACTACTCAATGAATAATATCTTGCAAGAAGTTCAATACTTAAAATATCATTTCAAGACATCAAACATGTATCAAAACACAATAACTCCCACGGTTTGGAGAAAACAAATTTTCACTAAAGAATTAGTTGTTTGATAGGTTGCATATCAGTAAAAATAAGTCGTACAATAGCTGAAAGGAAATGAAATGTATGTTTCACACATCAAAAAATGTATCCAAGATAAGAATGAAAACATATGAAGAGTTGAACGAAACATTGTCATCAAGAGTATGTTCACTAGGTAGAGATATTTAATCCATGCATAAAATGGGTCCAACCAGTTTGTTGTATTGCTATCCCTTCCTCAAAAAATCTGACCTTTTCAATATCCAAAAAATAACTATTTAAAAGAGTTGCAGAGGCTCTCGTCTGAGGCTATCCAAAAAGTTCCCTAGACCTCGATATAGGGAACTGCCTGTAAAAAAATTCTTAACTTCACTAAGATACTAGAATAAATCATCAAGAGTGGTTCTTATCACACACAAAAGACCACTCTTGCATCTAATCTAGGAAAATATTGAACTTAATCAAATAAAAATTCTATTGTCTCTATGACAGAACTGATGCATGTGTTGGAGGAACTGAGTGGTCAAAAATAGGCCTCAGAGTGACAGAGCAAAGATCTATGTTGAACGATGGCATGTATGTGAGTTGTTTGAGACCACTGGAGATAACCAACTGCATGAGCAGAGTTTGTTGAAGTGTTTCTAGAACTATCTGTATCGACCTGTGACTAAGACTTAACTCTCCGTCTATGCCTGAGATTTCGGAAGCCAAGTGCACCCTGTGTTAATATTTCCATATGCCATCTATACCTGTGAAATAGTTTCACTGAAATGGTTGTTGTCCCTTGACCAAGTTTTTGGATATCCTTGGTCAATTTTGACCTATTTTGGGACTTCAACAGCCTGTCAAAGGAGGAGCGCAAGACGAAGCAGAGATCACGGGATCTCGACCCCTTTTTGGGTCCTTTTTGGGATTTGGGATTATGTAACGGGTATGGGGATGTTGGCCCATGGGTTTACCCATGCTTAGGCCTATTTTGTAAAGTATAAATAGATGTATAGGCAATGTAAGGAGAGGAACATATATATATGTGTGATATTGGGCTAAGTTTTAAGTATGGATTGTAGATGCTTTGTGCATACTGTGTGAGATTTGTAGAGCTATGTGCAAGTAATTGTAAGAAATCTTGGTGTTGTACCCTAACTCGAAGAAGGAGGATCTGGCGGAGTGCATGCAGATCTCCTGTCTTCTGTGGAGTAGGATTTTGATGTTATGTGCCTGTAAGAAGCTTGACTGAAGATAATAAAGAAGAAGAGTTGGTGGTCATAGCCCCAGGGTGGGGGTGAACCACGTACATTTTGTGTTTCTATGATTTGTGCGATGTGTTGATGTGTTTATGTATTTACTTGCTAAGTTCTTTGATATAGATAGATAGTTATTTTTATGCTTTGCGCTAATGATGTATATGGATGTTAGATATGACCTATGTGAATGTGCTTAGTTCTTGAATATGATAGATCTAATCTACCTCTCTATGATAAGAGCTTAGATACATCAGATCTGAATGAATGATGTGATGCTCTATTTTATCTGCGGAGCAGATAATGGTCAAATATTGATGAACTGTCGGTGCTAACTTCTCTATTAAGTGTTAGAATCACATATCGGTGTCCTAGCTAAGGTTGTAGACATCTAAGTCCTACAACCACCCCTGCCTCTACCTCAGGTGAGACTTCATCCTCTTCACAGGTGTTGTTGAAAGGGTCGGTAGTTAGGGTTTTGTTGGTGCGTTGAACCCTGGGTCTGCCCCTGTGCCAACAAATGGTTCCGTTGTCGAGACCTGAAACTGTGATTGTTGGGAACTAAGGAAGAAGAATCTTTGTGCAAAGATCCAACCTGAAACTGTGATTATTGGGAACAGAGGAAGAAGAAGCTTTGTGCAAATATCCAAACTGAAACTGTAAAATCTCTGTCCATATATTTGTTTCCCTAGTGCACTACATTCTACTTGACCTGTGAAGCTATGTGCCAAGAAAAGAGGTTAGATCTGAAGAAAAGAGGTAAGATCTGGAAGCTCTGTGCTCTAATAAAGGTAATAATAGTGAAAAGTTCTAGATATGAAAGATTTGTGCTCTGTAGAAGTAAGATAAGTGGAAATTTTTGTTTCAATAGTATGGGTCTAGGTATGTTTGGTATATTTTGTCCTAGCTTGAAAACTAGGTCACTAATAGATGAAAGAAGGTTTGACTTGTGTAGATCTGATAAGAATAGTGAAAGATATGTTATACCTATGCATAGAAAGAATGTTTGGACTAACAAGTGGATGTAGGATCATAGAAATAAATGTTTGCAGGTTATCTACCATGATCCTAGCGTGCAGTAAAGGAAAGGTTGGGAATCATTTAAAATAAAGAGAGGATTAACCCTCTGTTATAGTTGCAGAAAACTGGGACATCTTTCTAAGGAATTCCCTAAGAGAAGACCTAGTTGTATTTGTTGCAAAGCTATGGGCCATGAAGTATTGGATTTCCCTAGAATGATTTCTAAGATTTAAGGAATGAACATGAGACAAGAAAACCCTAAGGCAGATCCAAAAACTACGATTATGGAAGAACCCTTGAAAGAATCAGAGAAAGTATTGCTATAGATAAAAAAACACCCTAAATGACCACCGACATGTCATCTTATCAGAGATATTCAAAGAAAAAGCATGCATAGAAACAATAATAGGAGACTTTGATATTGACTATGTTCTAGATGAGGAAACACAGGTGAATATCAATACAAAAAGAACTTGGAAAGCTATTGGAAGGCCTGCTATGATTTCTTCATTAGGAGGAATAGGAATTTTCAAAGGAAAGTTGATAAACCTACGTGGAAATTTCACCCAGATACTTATGAATTCCAATTGGACTTCGATAGAGGAGGATTTCGAGATTGTTAAATTTATTGAGAACAATGCCCCATTTACCATGTTACTAGGAAAACCTTGGATTGAAAGAGATCAGTCTGGAAGGAAGGAAGAAGAAGAAATTTTAGAGCATAAGAAGCAAGAGTTAAAGTATTTCATGACTAGAAGGATCACACACTTGATTGAAGAACAAAAGAACAGATCGAAGCTATTTAACACCAAAGACCCATATGTCAAAGGTGCAAGAACACTAGAAAACCCAAAGAAGATTGAAGTACCTATTCCAGATAAAGAGGAAGTATCACCCTTGAATATTAGGAAAGAATATCAACAACGCAAAGTAACTATGGCAAACACAGATAAGAATCAAAATGGAAAAAGGAATAATGAGACAAAGCTCACTGGAAAGAAGGCTAGAAAGCTAAGTAAGAAGAGAGATA
This sequence comes from Picea engelmannii, assembly GCA_009831015.1. Classification (NCBI taxonomy): domain Eukaryota; kingdom Viridiplantae; phylum Streptophyta; class Pinopsida; order Pinales; family Pinaceae; genus Picea; species Picea engelmannii. Next base: position 38,238 of record ML799136.1, on the reverse strand, counting down.
AGATCAAAAAGTTACAGAATGTTCCAGAGGGAACTTCGTAGAGGGAAAATTTGCAAAATTGGAGCTTCGCCGGGATAACAGAACAACGTCACATGCCACTTCGCCAGGGTGAAGTAATATAGCCATTGGGAACAATATAACTATTAGGCCAACCCTTTGAATGGGTAAAAAGGAATTTATGGTTCACCACTAGACCGTTGGACCGCGGCGTAATGGATAGAATAGAATTAATGAAGGTTTCTCACCCATTGCAAGAGATCTGTTGCCAAGTTATTTATTTATCCCATCGCTCCATGCACTGAGAACACTTTTTCTAACCATGAATTTGAGCCTGCAGACTCATTGATTTTACACAGTGATGATTGTGCTATTTTCCTCTATCCCATTGCAGTGTCTAAGTTACTCCTTGAACTTGAGATTTCCAACCCCGAGCGTGTATGTCAAACGAGTTCAACGCTACAGACAAAGTTGTCGAAGAAGTTCTCATCGACCTCATGATTGAAAAAGTAATGTCAATGTCTACAGGTATACAAGCATCATCGACGAGAGGAATGAAATCCTCTCCATCTACTACTCGCAGAGCTGGATCATCCTAACCCTCAACATTAATGAGAACCAAGCACAAAGACAACCTGGCAAATGTGAAGCTAATTCCAACCATATTGCCCGATTACATCCCAACTCTGGCTGGCACGGTGAATCATGATAGTGTGCCAAGAGATTTTGAGTACACCATGGTCATGGCATACCTCCCGAAGGGGATACATGCAGTTCAAGCAGAGAAAGATAAGATCACATCATTAAAGTTCAACGACTTCAACCTAGGAGATCACAAGATCTATGGTATGTTTTCCCCATTCAAGTACCTAAAAAGAACGAAGGGGAAGAATTCAAAGATAATTCCCCATTCATGGACGATGAACCTCGCGCAATCCACGCTGTTGAATGTCATGAAGATCCCACACTTTGGAAGATACCAGGAAGTCAACGCATGTGTCAATATGCTACTGTCATGTTACCATGGTGGCTACTTATGGATAGACCGTCGTATTATAGTTGACCCAATACTGATCCACAAGATCACAGGACTGAGTATGAACGAACCTGACCTGCAAGACTTCTACCTAGGAAAGGCCATAGATCATGCGCTAGCACAGATGATCAAGGATACATATGGTGATGTTGATAAGGGAACAAGAGGCTACAAGTGTTGGACACACCTGCCACACTTAGAGGGGGGTGTGAATGAGTGTGGGGATCTTTTTCCCAAAACTTCCCTCTTACACAAAAAATCCTTAGTTAACATTCAACATTTTCTCATTACTCATTGTTTTCATTTATAATCAGTTAGATTTGAGTACATATCAACAACATATCATCAACAAATCATCTCCATAAGGAACACAAAGAACACAAGATGTATGTACAATTTTTCTTTTTATTATGGACTTCAATCCGAGGGTTTTTTAGCAACAACTGAATAGAGTACAACTCTGCAAGAGCATCATATCTATATGCAAGACTCAGCTTACATTCCCAACACCAACTGATATGAGGGAACAATCCTCAACATATATCAATCTATCAACATAAACAAGTGCATCAACCATGCACCAACCTTTGCCAAACAACCTGTAATCAACCTGTACCATAAACAAGTGCATCCAACCATGTACCAAGTATATAAAAATCATGTGTCAAATAATCATCAACAATGACTCATCAATATGTACCAACATCATCAACTATACACCTCATGTATGTGCCAACTCATCAACTGCTTGTCTCAACCATGACTAGTTTTGGATTAGTCAACAACCCCAACTTGAAATAATCATAACTTTGTACTTGTAATGAATAAATATATGAAACTAATACACAATGTTCTTTAGTTTTTTTTATGCAATTCCTCTAGGTGGCACTACTTGTAACCTCTCATAAAAGTCATTATAGCAAAAATGACATACCTTGCTGAATTCTAGATTATTCTAGAGAGCGACCTTGTAGAGCATGCCCCGCATGAAATATTTGTTTAAATGATCTAAAAATGTTACACATAATAATATAGACTGTACCCTAACCAAAAAATTTGGTTTCACTAAACTTAGATCTTTTTTGAAGAATTTATGACGTTGTTACCCGAAACACCTTTTTTTGACTAGTTTCAGGACTAGCCACAAACCCTATTTTCCACAGAGTCTAACTCCGAAAATACAATGACCCACAAGATGAAATTTTTACCACAGATACTTGGGTATGTTTTCTCAATGGAATATCAATTTCATGGTCTGAATCATTATAGAAAAAAATTTATAGCGAAAATGGTGAGATGACCTGTAAATAACATACCTTAGAAAGCACCATCAAAATAATTTATCCTTCCTTGCATTTTGACCTTCTTTTCTTCACCTTTCCTCAAAATTTTGTCTTGGATATCCTTGGTTACTTTAGACACATATAGATATTCAATATTCTCAAGTGTGATTAAAATGAGAGAGCCTTTCCTCTTATTTATACTCTCCAAGTAGCTTCCTTAAAAACATCTTCTAGGTCACCTTGCCCCACTTTCCTTATTTTAGGGTTAACCCGCTTCTAATTTCTCCATTAATTTTATTTAAATATTCTTTCTTGATTTTCTTATCTTGATTTATTATTTCTTGATTTTTTTTCACTTCTCTTTATTATTTAAATAATCTAGCTTGACTTTGTCACCTTACTTTATCATTTAAATAATGATTTCTTCTTTTTGGTCACTTAACCCATTTCTAGGTCACTTAACCTATTTTTCTTATTTTTAGGGTTAACCACTTTCCATAAATAGAAGGTTCTCCAATACTTTATCATTTAAATATTCCTTCTTGATTTTGTCACCTTACTTTATCATTTCTTGA
>ML799135.1:226317-248240 GCA_009831015.1 Picea engelmannii | reverse complement strand
ATGATTTCACCCAACTCCCTTAGATACCTTCAAAAATGAATATCTAAATATTAGAAATAATTTAAATCATGTCCAAAAATATAATAATATCCACATAATCCACATTATCCAAAAAAGAGCTTGTTGTCCAAACTTTTTGCAAACCACTGTCTTCATCAACTCAGTGATAAAAACACATAAATTAAAATCCATACTTGCCACTCTGAGAAGCAATTTTTCTTTTATCATTGTTGTCCACCTTTGATTTCCTAGGATTAGCCTGTGGTTGATTTGAACCTTGAGGTTGTATCTCACTAATAACATGAGAACAATCATCCTTCAAATGCATGTGGGAGGGAACGGATTTTGAAGAGTCATTTGAAGGAGAGGAAGGGGAGGCAACAACTTTGCCTTTATCTTGCACACGGGGAATATCAATTTTAAGTATTTTTCTTGCATGTGAAGAATTGACAGGTGAATCAACAGGGGCAATCTGAACATTAGGATTTATAGGTGTGTTGGCAGCCACCAATTTTTTCGATTTTTATCATAATCGAAGTCACCACAAAGAGATTATATATTTTTGTAGCTGTAACCACCTTTCATTTATAAACGCTTATGTTTCTAAGCTTCGAGGTGAGGGTTGGGTTAAACTTATCTTTTTGAGTTTTTCATTTGAATTTGCATTTTTTTTTTTTAAATTCATGACTATAAGCATAAATTTAAATAAAAACCTAGTTTGGGATTTGTATCTTCTACCTAAGAAATTTCATTTTGAAGGCACCCATATATTGGTAAGTTTCAAGTTTTATGAACTTATTGATTGACTCACTATCACGATTTTTATGTATTATGGGTATCGTGACTTAATTGGCTGTATGATTGATCATTGGTTTTAATTTGTGAAATGTTTGAATGCACAAAACATCGGTTTAACATTTCATATGGGTCTCATGCTCTCAACAACCATATCAACACTCATGTCGCTTAGTACAGGCATGTTGTACCCACGATTTCAATTCACCTTGTTGTCCTGAGCATTAATGAAATCATTCATTATTCGAATTTGTGTTTAGTACTGTTGGAGGGTTTGCTATTCATCATGGGTAATGGCTCGTAGTTATACGATCCCTCTAGTTTTTTGTTTTCACCATCTCATTTTACCAAGTTATGACAGTCCCCAAAATTTGCAGTTTTTGTGCCATTAGAGTTTGCACAGACCTCTCTCTACTACTCGTCTTTTGGAAGATGAAACCTACCTCTTGTATTATCTATTGTGTCTATTTCACAGTGGCCATGGCCCCTATGGTCCAAATTGAGCCGAATGGTTTCCAAGCCCTTGTTTCTCACGATGACGCCATAGATGACCTAAAGGCTCACGGTTGGGATATCTTCCTTAGGAAATTAAAAGGCTACAAACTTGAGGTTGCTTGGGCCTTTGCACAAACATTTGATGGTTTTAGGGACAAGATTGGGGATGTGCAGTTGGAGGTAATTGAAGATTTCATAGCCCGAGTGACAGGACTTTGGCTGGAAGGTGAAAAGTGGTTTAAGAATGCCAAATTGGAGGATGTTCCATGGAGCTTGTTCATGGTATCCCAAAAAATCACCTGTTGTCCTAAAGGTATTCCCATTTCTTTTCTAAAACATAGATGGAACAACCTTATCTTAGTTTTGAAATAGTTTATTACATGTGAAGGTCGATATGGTTTGGTCTTTTTATACCACATCTGTTTGCTCATGCTATTCATAGGGTTTGATTTGAACATGTCATTGTACTTGTTAATGAGCCTTTATAAAATGTATAAATGCTATAAATGATAGAGCATGAACTCTATGTCGAGTATTTTTCATCACAGGCTCGTTAAAATCCTGTTGATTTCTCACCCATCGCAAATCAGTGACAATTGGGAGAGCTTCCTAAGCCTAAATGGTTTTGCCCAGGACGACAGTAAAGTGAACCCTCCTTTAAATGTAAACCCCAATCTGGAAAGTCCCGTGATCAAAAATTACGGTTTCAATTCACCTAATGGCTGTGATTTTAATGAATCTATGTCCATTGTTTTGGAAACCCCTGTGGTTAAGAAATCACAGTGTATGTTTTCGTCCCAAAAATTGTTGGAACAAGTAGTGGGCGAATTAAAAGGAAAAGATTATCCTGTGCTTACGAATGGACCTAATCTGAACAATAATGGTAAACCTGTTGTAAATAAAATTTGTAAGGGTAAGAAACAACAGAGCTCAGATTTGAATTTTAGGAATAAGAGGTCTAGTCGATTGATTTCTAGGATTTTAAGGAATCGAAAAAACGATCATTCGAGCTCGATCTCTACGATTCAGGTCAATGATCAATGTTTAGATCAAGAGATAAATGATTTCTTGGCTCATGAAGATCCAGACAACCTATGCCACGTGAATAAAAATAATGCCTGAGTTGAACAATATGACTTCGTGTCTCAAAAGAAAAGAAGGTTTTGATGGAATTAGTCACGACTTGAATCAAGCCACAGGGAAAAATGAAATACTCGTTGTTGACTACATTCCACATCTGTCTAGCATTGCACCAGTACATTGTGACAGTTTCTTAGATTGGATAGAGCATTATTACAGGGATATCTCATTGTTACAGGCTCAAATAAAATGTTGAGCTACTCGGAATTATCTACTGGAATGAGAGAACTAAAAGTTGAAACCACACACCAAAAGGGAAATTAAAAGACTCAAGAGATCCGATAACATAATCATAAAAAATACAACCAGTTTCAAAGCCATCATAAATTCAGAACTGTCTGATCCTTCATTTGCTAATTTCTAATGGTAAAAATGATTTTGTTTGATTTTATTTCATTTTGTTATGAAAAATCAAAATAGAGAGATTTAATTTTTATTTCTTTTGTTAATAATAAGACTAGCTACAAAATCTATGATTCTGTAGCTAGTTTGTTTCTCAATATTAGTTAGCATTATTTTCTGAATATCAAATTGGTTTTTCTATCTGCAAGAAATTGATGATTATGATGTTGATTACATGGAGAAAACACCTTGGATCATACACTCTATTATTCAGTATTTTCTTTCTTTTATGTTAATAAAAATTTGATTTATTTTGATAAACCAACTCATGCATGATTTTTTTTTTTAGTTTCACTATTTTTGTAATACTATCTATTTTTTGGGGGATTGTACTCTATCTTTCATGATAAGAGTTTTGTCAATCCAAACTAGTTTAAATACTGGTCACTCTTAGTAGTAAGGGCATATTTTGGTTGGGATACATTATGGACATATGATTTTGAACACTGGTCACTATTTGGCTTTAGACCTGTGTGACGCTTACCCTATTATGTTTTTTCTTCCATCTGATAAAATGTTATTACGTTTGATACAACTTTAGTCTGGTCATTGTATGGTATTTCATATTCTTAAGTACTTTGATGATGTCTGTAATTTGTTGTTACATATTACATCTGTGATCAATCTTTCATTTAAATATTGTTGATTTATGTTGGATATTGGATGATGGATTATATGAATGCTTTGTATTGAGTTTCCTTGATTATAAATGTTCATTATTATAAGATCACCATATATGTACATTTATCAGTCTGTTGTTATATTCTTGTTCCAAAGAACCTTTGAGTTTGTTATGGGAGTATTAGCACCGTTCTGTTACAAGTTTCTCTAATAAGTAGGACAACTAGGATCTTGAATTGCATAGGAAGATAAATTCATTTTAGTTGATTAATTACAGGTTAGTTTATTTGTTCTTTAGTTAGATTGTTTATCAATGAAATAAGAACATCTTGAATTAGTTTTATTTTTTTATCTATTCTTATTTGAATTACATTCAATTAACATTCTTTAGTTTGTTTTTAGATTTTAAATATTAAACAGAAAACAAAAAAATGTATGTGCTTTTGTTATCTATATTATAAACACTCTCAAAAACATCTGTTTCGCAAGATATCTAGTAAATATTGCAAGTTGTATATACACTGTGCATAATCATACACACATATTCATGTTTCTATTTTGACGTTTGTAAATTATTAAACTTATATTCTTAGTATCATAACTTTAAAGATTAGTTTCATTTCTTTTATTATTTTTTAGGACTTTAGTTGGCCAACGGATCCATTAAACCTGTCGGGTCATTTCATTCCAAATGGAATGGGTTATTTAGACAACCCCAGTCTGGATTTGACCTTCCAGTTGATGGTTTGTCAATTACGCCCATCAACAAATGGTGCTAGAAGGAGGGCCTAAATTTAATTTATGGCACTTGGAGGTCGCAAGACTCCTCCCCCACACACTCGCACTCATATTATAACACGTAGTCACTCAGGCAATAACATTACACTTGAAACAAAAGCTACCTCAAACAATAACCCTGATATTCTCATTGAACCAGTGACACCAGTTCCTCAAGGGGTCGACGTCCAAATAATTGTTCGTCAGTCACTCATAAGAACTCATAGTGCCTTAGCCCGTATCAGATAACTTGGCAGGCCACTTAAACAACTCTTTGATTTCACAGATATCCAAGAACAACTTCAAGGAACTGGTCTACCTGAAAACCCTTTAGGTGGTAATACTACCAATCATACTGAAACACCTATCCTTGGAGCCAAAGTATCTGGTATTCCACCATCTCCACCGGGTTCTTATCCATCCTCTTCAGGAGGAAAGTCTTCAGACGAAGGAAATTATTCATCAGAATGATCTTAGCCTTCGACACCACCAAATTCCATGGAAAACCAAAATAACCATGCTAGAACTTGGATCAATTAAGATGTCGTGGTTGTACCTGGACCCCAACACCCATTACCTAAACATCCAGAGAAATGGATGCTTAAATTTGATCCAGATTCAAAGCAATCTGCTGAGGATCACATCAAGAAATTTATGTTGGCCATTAGACTTCAGAGTGTTGAAAACAAGGATGTAGTATGTAGATTATTTCCTTATACTTTTGAGGGAAATGCCTCTACATGGTATTTTGCTCAACAACCCCAGACCGTCGCCTCTTAGGAAAAGTTCGAAACTTGTTTGTTGGAAATATTTGGAGATGATAAATCTCTGGAAGTCTTGGTTATAGAACTCTCAAGCTTAAAAATGAACCTTACAGAAAAAGTGAAGGAATTTAACCAAAGATTTCTGACATTAAAGAACAAAATCCCTGTTGATTCAATGCCCACAAAAATTTTAATTGTTGCATATGATGCTAAAGCCTTGCACAATAACATAGCCATATGTGTCAAAAGGTATAAAAAGAACACGTTGTTAGAGGCCTTTGAGGAGGCAAGTCAAATTGAGAAAGATATACTGAGCTTAAAAGATAATCTTAATAGTGAAGCTGTAACAACTTCGTCTTCTAAGAAGAAAATAGAAATTCTCACTAGGCCTCCTCAAACTAAAAATCAACAAGAAACTTTATACTTAGAGATCTTGCAGAAAGATTTCCAAAAATTGTCCAATCATGTCATTGACTTGAAAATATCAGCCGAGGAGGCGTCCATAAGCAAAGGAAGTTTCAAACCTCCTTTCAGAAAGCCTTTTCCTCCTAATTGGCCAAACCCGACCACATAAGGTCTAAATTTTGAAAGTTTACAGTATGCTTTGCAAACCATCTTATAAGCACATGACAATTCTGCTTCTATTCCTCCTAAAAATTATGATGATACAGTTGAGGAAGAGGTACCAGAAGAGGAGAACTCATCTCCTCCTATTTTCGGTCACTTGTCAGACAATATTTTCCAAGCAAATTTTGAAACTGTCCACCCCTACAACACAAGAAGAAAAACACAAAACAAACCCCCTCCTGAAGTAAGTAAAAATGTGTTTCCAAAAAAGTCAAAGAAAACTGAAATTAAACAAATCCTGGCAGACCCAGTTTAAGAATATGATTTAATTGAATATCTAAAAGAATTGAGGGATAATGTTTTTGTTTTTGAACTGCTGAAATTTCTTCTTATTTTGCAGAAAATGCTTCAAAGCATCACTGAAAACAGTAAAAAGAACTATCCTAGCGGCAAAAAATCAACATAAATTAATTCAAACGTAGCTAAAAATGTCCCAACTAAAAATACATTTGAACCTCAAGACAAAAGGGACTTAGCAAAAAAAAATGTAGCAAATGTAGATAAAATTGTTTTAGGGACAACAACAAAAAATCAGCAAAATTATATTCGTACCACACAGAAAAATGTCCCACCCTTTTTATTAACCTTTGAAATTTTTAATAGGAATGTACATAATTGTATGGTTGATTCTGGTGCATCATCAAACGTGATGCCTCTATCTGTATGCTAGAAAATTAATGCAGAAGTTAAACCTTCTGATCTCAAAATTATTCATCTAGATCGAACAAACGTTAAAGTAATTAGCGAGCTTAAGAATGTGTTGATTAGACTATCATCCAATCCTAAAGTTCATCATATAATTGATATTATCATTGTCGATATTCCTGAAGTTTATGGTCAATTTTTAAGAAGAGATTGGTCGGAACAGCTGTACGCTATTTTTCTACAGATTGGTCTCATTTGTGTTTGCCTGAAATTGGACAGCCCAAAAAAATTAGGATAAACATAGAATGCTATCTTAATCATACCATAAAGGATATAAGTGATACAAATGATCCTTTCGTTACATCCGCAAATTCATTTGAAATGTAGGGAATGAATACCTTTTTTGGTAATTTCATGATAGAAACCTCTTCTATCATTGATCCAGGGAAGCAATCTAAAGTTACAGCCTATACTCAGACCCCAACTTTGTCGAATATACCAAGTACTACTAATGATGCACAGATCTAGTCCTTATATTTTGATTGATCCAAATCCAAAGAAGGAGAAGGTGTTGGCTGTGTACTCATCGATAATACAGGTAATAAGACTTTTATTGCTTTCCGGTTAGAGTTTGAATGTACTAATAACACAAACGAGTAAAAAGCACTTCTACAAGGACTAAGGAGCACTGGATATGGAAGTGAGAAATTTGATAGTATTCGGTGACCTAGAAATCGTGGTCAAGCAAGTAAGAAACACCATACATTGTTTGTCACCACATCTAAAGAGATACCAAAACGAGGTATGGAGTTTAATGCAATTTTTTTTAGCATTTAATATAAATTCCATTCCTAGAATGAGTAATTCAAAAGATGATTTATTAGCCAGTGTTTCTTCTAAACTATTTTCTGTTGAAGGTTTTTCCCCTAATGTGTTTTCGATTGAATTGTTGTTCAGGTCGTCAATCCCAGATAACATCACAAATTGAAGAGTATTCGATGATGACCAGCGGATCATCAACTTTATGCATATGGAAGATACCTTCCAAGATGAAATCATTGATGAAGTCATTCAAGACGAGAACCTCTGAAACTTCACGGTAATATCTAATCCTTGATCTCCTGAATCGACATCCGAGATGGTAAACTCTATCCCTAGATATGTTGTGATATTAGAGAAATTTTATGAATTGCATGATAAATTTAGAGGGGCAGTCAATTGTAAAACTAATAGTTCATCTTTGATCTATGAAACAGTTATTTTAGGAACAAGAGATAATCCAAAAAATATTAATCTGGGAAAGGGATGTTCTGAGCAATAAAGATATGCTTTTATAAAATTATTTAAGGAATTTAAAGATGTTTTTTCCTGAACGTATGATGACTTGAAAACATTTGACCCCAAAATCATACAACATGTAATCCCTATGAAACCCCAGACTCAGCCTTTTCAACAGAAATTAAGGAAGATGCATCCTAAATTGGAACCCACTGTTAAAAAGGAACTAAACAAATTACTAACTGCAAAGATAATTTTCCCGTTAGGCACACACAATGGGTGTCTAATTTAGTCCCTTTAAGGAAGAAAAGTGGTGGAATTCGACTCTGTGTCGATTTTCAAAACTTAAACCGAGCTTCTGATAAAGACAACTACCCTATTCCTCCAATGGAACAAATTCTACAACAGGTATCTGGTTCCGAAAGACTATCTCTGCTAGATGGTTTTTCGGGATACAACCAAGTCCTTATGTCTCCTTTAGACTAGCTTAAAACCACATTTCTTACCCCATGGGGCACTTACACCTACAAGAAAATGCCTTTTGGACTGATAAACGTTGGCGCCACTTTCCAGAGAGAAATGGATATTTCTTTCTGTGGCCTCATTAACCAATCAATTGTGGTCTATCTTGATGATGTCACTATCTTCTCTAAAAACAAGAAAGATCACTTGTCTCACCTTAGGGCTATCCTGGAATGATGCCGCAAGTTTGGCATATCTCTCAACCCTAAGAAATTGGTCTTTGCAGTAGAGAAAGGAAAATTGCTTCGTTTTATAGTATCTAAGGATGGAATGATTATTGACCCCGAAAGAACCCAAACTACTGCTAAACTTCCCCCTCCTTCTTCCAAAAACTCCATGCAATCCTTTTTGGGCAAGATTAATTTTGTCAGAAGATTTGTCCCAAGTTTCTCAGAAATGGTTAGACCATTACAAAATTTAATTAAAAAGGATGTTTTTTACTGTTGGGGACCACAAGAAATTTAGGATTTCGATTCAATTATAAAAGAAATAATAGAATCCCCTTCATTGATGAGTCCTGATTTTTCTCAGGATTTCACTCTTTACACTTTTGCATCTGACCAATCTTATGCTACCATGATTACAAATAAAAATGTTGAAAGCAATGAGATACCCATTGCCTTCATGAGCTCATATTTTAAAGGAGAAGAACTTAATTACCCAACAATAGATCAGTAGGCATCTGCTGTTTTCAAAGCTGTGAAACACTTTCGGTCTTACCTATTGAAATCCATAACCAAAATCATTGTTCCTTACCCTACTGTCAGAAACCTATTAGTACAAAAAGAGTTGGGTGAGAAAATGGAAAATTGGATGACTTCACTACAGGAATATGATCTTGAAATAACTCCTTCACAAATTGTTAGAGGTCAAGGCCTGTGTAGACTAGTGGTTGATTCAGTTGAAGAACAAGAAAGCCAAATAAACACCTCAACTGTGAATAAACATAACGAAAAAAAGATCAGTTGTGCACAAGTTACACCCAATTCATGGTATGAGAACATTGAATTTTATTTAACGCATGGATCTTCTCCCCACAATATTGATCCTAAGAACAGAAGAGCACATAGGCTTCAATCTGCATCTTTCCAGTTAATAAATGATGTATTATTTCGAAAGAACTTTGATGGTGTTTTTTTGCGTTGTTTATAAAAGGAAGAGTCTGAAAGAGTGATATCTGAACTTCATGCAGGTGAAGATGATGGTCATTTCAGTGGAGATACCAGTGCCCACAAAGTTCTAAGAGATAGATACTATTGTCCTACCTTGTTTAAAGATTCCCATGCGATGTCCTGCAAATGCATAATCTGCCAAAAGGCTGCAGGACGGGTGAAAAAGGAAGCTTTCCCTTTGCAGCCTATTACTGTAGATACACCTTTTCAACAATGGGGCCTAGACATCATAGGACCAATTAATCCCTCTTCTTCGCAGCAGCACAATTATATCCTTACAACAACAGACTATTTTACAAGATGGTCCAAAGTTGTACCTTTAAAAGTGGTAAACACAAATCATTTAGTTTCTTTTTGAACTCTCATATCATCACTCGATTCGACATTCTTGAATGTTTGGTTTTTGACAACACCTCTTACTTTTCATCCCTTGATATGAACGTTTTTTCTCTAGAAAAGGGGATTAAATTGAAGTATTCTACAAGCTACTACCCTTAAGGAAATGGCCTAGCAGAATTGACGAATAAAAATTTAATCAAGATTATTAAAAGGACAGTTTCAAAAAATCACAAGAACTAGCACAATGCATTGTATAATGCACTTTGGGCTGATAGGGTAACTCCAAAAGATTATGTTGGAAACTCCCCTTTCTTCCTTGTTTATGGAAGAGAAGCCATTCTCCCCCCACATGTCTTACTTCCTTCTCTGTAATAACCACCAAAAGTTCAAGAAGAGGAGTGCCCTCCTCTGGAAAATCAAATAAATGCCTTATTAAAACTAGAGGAGGTGAGAACACAAGAAAAGCAGAAACTAGTTCAACGCCAAAAAATTGTAAAAAGCTAGTTTGATTCAAATTCATCTTCAGATAGGAATTTCGATGTCAGAGATATGGTTCTCAAGTGGGACAAAGACCACGAGGGTAAGGGGGAACATACCAAGTTCCAAAATCTATGGCTGGGACCATTTGTAATTTCTAAAAAAATGGGTCCCAGCTCTTTCCATCTGCATAATTTGGAGGGACAACCAGACACTTTCCTAGTGAATGGTCAGGCTCTCAAGAGGTATTTCACTTGATGATTTTTTCTCAACCCTTTTTTAAATATTTTTTTATGTTTTCTTTTCTGTTTTTATTTTGGTTATTTTCATTTTGCTTGATTTTGATTTTTTTTCTAAATAATTATGTCCGAGTCACCATTTCATTTGTGGAAGGGAATCAGAATTCTCATTCATTAGCAGCAGTTGATAACTTCCCAAGCACATGAGTGGTAAGTGCTAAAACTCAAATCAGCAGAAGTAAGTTTCTGTTCAAATCAGTGTTTCTAGTTTCTCATTGAAATTACAAGAAGACACGATTATCATTAACAAACTTCTAACGTTGTCCTTGTTTTAAGGGAAACAACTCAACTGTACCTTCCCATCCTCAAGATGGCTTCCTAAAATAAATCTAAGTGTCCAAATTATGATCAAGGTCATCAAAACAAGAGAATAATTTGTAAATGATCAAAATTTTCATTCCAAACTATGAGATTTTCAGTATCACCCTGCCCTCTTGAATATTATGAAGTTATGGAAATTATAAACAAATTCTAGAGGGTTGAAAGCATTGTAATGTGTGGGAAGTGTTTGTAAACCCACTGAGACACTAAACAGGTCTGTTGGCAGTGGGTAAATGCATGCATGATACCAAGGAAACTTCGTTGGGGTACTGAACAGGCATGCTGGCAACAAAACAATGTCAGGTTTAAGAATATCCTCAGGTATGTCTTTTAATTTGATCAAGTGTGAAGATGTTATTTATCATGAATGGGTGATTCTTGGACATGATAGATGTACTAGAGTGGGTTAAATGACATCCCTACCGAGGCTATGGATGCCTACTGGCAGCAGTGGCCCTGTTAACAATATGGAAGTCAACTGTATAAACATCGCTACACTCGTAATGTAAGTTAGATGATAGATTACATTTTTTTAGACATAAATACATCTAATGCTAAGTTGCGTTATTTTCTGAGTTATGATCGGAATGCTTGACCTATTGTTAACTGCTTCTAAAAATTTATTTCATCTGAGTTTCTGACATAGATTTTCTGGTGATGCAGAGATAACTGCTTCACCCAGTATGTCGCCATTGTTGGCAGCCACCAATGTTTTCGATATTTACCACAATCGAATTCACCACAAAGAGATTATATCTTTTTGTAGCTGCCACCACCTTTCATTTATAAACATTTATGTTTCTGAGCTTCGAGGTGACGGTTGGGTTAAACTTATCTTTTTGAGTTTTTTCGTTTGAATTTTCATTTGTTTTGTTTTTAAATTAATGACTGTAAGCATGAATTTAAATAAAAAATTGGTTTTGGATTTATATCTTCTACCTAAGAAATTTCAGTTTGAAGGCACCCATATATTTCTAAGTTTCAAGTTTTATGAACTTATTGATTGATTCACTATCACGATTTTTATGTATTATGGGTATCATGACTTAATTGGCTCTATGGTTGATCATTGGTTTTAATTTGCAAAATGTGTGAATGCACAAAACATTGGTTTAACATTTGATATGGGTCTCATGCTCTCAACAATCATATCAACACTCATGTCGCTTGGTACAGGCATGTTGTACCCACGATTTCAATTCACCTTATTTTCTTGAGCATTAATGAAATCATTCATTATTCGAATTGGTGTTTCGTAATATTGGAGGGTTTGGTATTCATCGTGGGTAATGGCTTGTAGTTCTACTAACCCTCTAGTTTTTTGTTTTCACCAACTCATTTTACCAAGTTATGATAGTCCCCAAACTTTGCAATTTTTGTGCCATTAGAGTTTGCACAGACCTCTCTCTGCTACTCATCTTTTGGAAGCCAAAACCTACCTCCTATGTTATCTATTGTGTCTATTTCACAGTGACCATGGCCCCTGTGGTCCAAATCGAGTTGAATGGTTGCCAAGCCCTTCTTTCTCACGATGACTCCATATATGACCTGAAGGCTCATGGTTGGGATATCTTCCTCAGGAAATTTGAAGGCTACAACCTCGTGGTTTCTCAGGCCTTTGCACAGACATTTGATGGTTTTAGAGCCAAGGTCGGGGATGTGCAGTTGGAGGTAACTGAATATTTCATAGCCCGAGCAACATGACTCCCACTGGAAGGAAAAAAGTGGTTTAAGAATTCCAAATTGGAGGATGTTCCATGGAGCTTGTTCATGGTCTCCTACAAAACCACCTGTTGTCCTAAAGGTATTCCCATTGCTTTTCTGAAACCTAGATGGCACAACCTTATCTTAATTTTGAAACAATTTATTACATGTGAAGGTCAGTATGGTTTGGTCTTTTTATACCGCATTCCTTTTCTCATGCTATTCATAGGGTTTGATTTTAACATGTCATTCTACTTGTTAATGAGCCTTTATAAAATGTCTAAACTCTATAAGCAACAGAGCATGAACTCTCTGTCGAGTCTTTTTCATCACGGGCTTGTTAAAATCATGTTGATTTATCACCTGTCGCAAATCGATGACAATTGGGAGAGCTTCCTGAGCCAAAATGGCTTTTCCTAGGGTGACAGTACAATGAACCCTCCTTTAAATGTAAACCCCAATATGGACAGTCCCGTGATAAAAAATCAGGGTTTCAATTCACTTGATGGTTGTGATTTTAATGAATCTGTGTCTATGTTTTTGGAAACCCCCTTGGTTAAGAAATCACAGTGTATGTTTTCATCCCAAAAATTGTTGGAACAAGTATTGGGCGAATTAAAAGGAAAATTTTCTCTTGTGCTTACGAATGGACCTAATCTGAACAATAATGATAAACCTATTGTAAAGAAAATTCATAAGGGTGAGAAACAACAAAGCTTAGATTTGAATTTTAGGAATAAGAGGTATGGTCGATTGATTTATAGGATTTTAAGGAATCGAAAAAGAGATCATTTGAGCTCAATATCTATGATCGAGGTCAATGATCAATGTTCAGTTCAAGAGATAAATGATTTCTTAGATCAGGAAGATCCGGACAACCTATGTCGTGTGAACAAAAATACTGCTCGAGTTGAATAGTATGACTTCGTGTCTATATTACCCCCATGTCTCAAAAGTAAAGAAGGTTTTGCTAGCATTAGTCACGACTTGAATCAATCCACAGGGAAAAATGAAATACCCATTGCTAACTACATTCCACATCGGTCTACCATTGCACTAGTACATTGTGACAGTTGCTTAGATTGGATAGAGCGCTATTACATGGATATCCCATTGTTACAGGCTCAAATAAAATGTCTAGATACTCAAAATTATCTACTGAAACGAGAGAACCAAGAGTTGAAAGTACACACAGAAAGGGAAATTAAAAGACTCAAGAGATTCGGTAATATAATCATCAAAAATACAATCAGTTTCAAAGCCATCATAAATTTGGAACTATTTGATCCTTCATTTTCTAATTTCTAATGGTAAAAATGATTTTGTTTGATTTTATTTCATTCTGTTATGAAAAATCAAAATAGGGAGATTTAAGTTTGATTTCTTTTATTAATAATAAGACTAGCTACAAAATCTAAGATTCTATAGCGAGTATGTTTCTCAATATTAGTTAGCATTATTTTCTGAATATCAAATTTATTTTGCTATCTACAGGAAATTGATGATTATGATGTTGATTACATGGAGAAAACACCTTGGATCATACACTCTATTATTCAGTAGTTTCTTTCTTTTATGTTGATAAAACTTTTATTTATTTTGATAAACCAACTCATACAGGAGTGGTTTTTTTTAGTTTCACTATTTTTGTAATATTATCTATTTTTTTGGGGATTGTACTCTATCTTGCATGATAAGAGTTTTGTCAATCCAAACTAGTTTAAATACTGGTCACTCTTAGTAGTAAGGGCATCTTTTGGCTAGGATACATTATGGACATATGATTTTGAAGACTGATATGGAGAAGTTGTTCACTATTTGGCTTTAGACCTGTGTGACGCTTACCCTATTATGTTTTTGCTTCCATCTTATGAAGTGTTATTATGTTTGATATGGATTTAGTCTAGTTATCGTATGGTATTTTATATTGTTAAGTACTTTGATGATGTCTGTAATTTGTTGTTTCATATTACATCTGTGATCAATCTATCATTTAAATATTGTTGATTTATGCTAGATATTGGATGATGGATTATATGAATGCTTTGTATTGAGTTTCCTTTATTATAAGTGTTCATTATTATAAGATCACCAGATCTGTACATTTATTAGTCTGTTGTTATATTCTTGTTCCAAATCACCTTTGAGTTTGTTCTAGGAGTATTAGCACCATTCCATTATAGGTTTCTCTCATAAGTAGGACAACCAAGAGCTTGAATTGCACATGAAGATACATTCATTTTAGTTGATTAATTACAGGTTAGTTTACTTTTTCTTTATTTAGATTATTTATCAATGAAATAAGAACAAATTGAATTAGCTTTGACTGTTTATCTATTCTTATTTCATTTACATTCAATTAGCATTCTTTAATTTTTTTTTAGATTTTAAATATTAAACAGAAAAGAAAAAAATGTATGTTCTTTCTTTATATCTATTATAAACACTTTCAAAAACATCTTTTTTCGCAAGATATCCAGTAAATATTGCAATTTGTATATACATTGTTCATAATCATATACACATATTCATGTTTCTATTTTGACGTTTGTAAATTATTAAAATTATATTCTTAGTATCATATCTTTATAGATTAGTTTCGTTTATTTTATTATTTTTTAGGACTTTAGTTGGCCAACAGAGCCACTAAACCCATTGGGTCATTTCATTCCAAACGACTTGGGTTGTTTAGACAACCCCGGTTCAAATTTGACCTTCTAGTTGACGGTGTGTCAATTATGCCCATCAACAAGGTGGTGGAGGAGGTAATGACAAATTGGGCCAACCACGATGGTGAAAGACAGTCGGGTTGACAATATCTTGCCATCCATCATTTGTAGGGACTTCTGGTTGCATGGAAACATGAGGAGGAACATGAATACCAGGGATGTTCTGAGGCTAGAAGGGAGGTCTCTCTGGTCGAGGTTGTACTATTCCTTTTTCGATCTATTTAAAGAACCCAACTTGGAACACCTGGTTCAATTCCTGGGGATCAAAATGAATGGAGAATCTAAGCCTTCTAGGCCCTCTGTTCTAGTTTCCTCTTCCTCTATTATTTCTTCCATGGCTACCCCTACTAAAGAAACTCATCCTGTAGTAGCAATTCATCAATAACTAAGCCCTCAATTAACCATACATGACATTTTTCTTGCATGAATCAATAATTGGATCAGAAATTGACATGAGATACATGAAAATCCATCCATAATAAACCATTTAATAATATCCAAGTGAGCAGGGGGTGATAGGGTTCATGGGACATATGGAGGGAGTGTAATGAGCGAAAGGTGGTATAATGAGAGGGGATAATTACACGAATAATGCTCAACAATTAATTAAATAATTTAACTATGTAAAATATACCAAAATATCAGTTTCCAACCATTGTTGTTTCATATATTTTATCGTTGTTACACAGACCGTTTTAATTTATTTTACAGAACAGGGATGCCAAAAATGAAATTGGGATTATGAGGGGAATATAATGAGCGAAAAGTGGTAGCATGACAGGGACATAATATGGATATTTTTCATATAAAAATAAATCAAATCAAACAATCAAACACATCTCTGTTTAGACCTCCACAATTCAATCAACATTCACTTTTCAAAACCACCATCTAAACTGTTACTTCCTTTACAGATTGCTTATTGGCTTCCAAAAAATAATTCATATGCCCATAAATACTCAATTACAGTAGCCTTTGCATCTATATAATATTTATATATTAGTCATAATAAAATTATTGCAATTGATATGATGAACATAATAACCCTTTGAGCCACGAACATTCAGATTCCAATGCTAAATATATATTTTTTCCTTTTAAAAACCAATAGAATACATACAGTGATTCTATCCATTTATATCCAATATTTATTCTTTAAAATCAATAAGAGTATGCACAATATTTACCACCATTTGTCCATTATTCAAACATTATTCGACATAATCAACTAGGCATTAAAACTCTTAATCGGACCCCAATCCTTTCACACACAGGTATCCTTTAAATATAATAAACATAAGAGTTGATTTGAATATCATTCAACAAATAGCATGCAACTCCTGAGCCCAAGATTGACATAAATTAGCATGTACATAATTCTTTTTAAAATTGACCAATGAGAAACAGAGCCAAATCATTCCCAATCGACCAAGCATACACAATGCTTATTTACCCATGACTATATTTGAAATGATATCGAGATCATATTTAGGGTTTAAACACAACAAATGGAGAGTAAGAACAAATGGCTCAAACAAAGGAATAAGTCCTCAAAAACGCAGACATATCGTGCCCTTCAGAATTCACCACAAACATATAACATGTAACCATACTCTTGACATTGAGGGTTACCAAAATTATAGTCAACCACCTCCAATAGAAAATGAGAAGGATCAAACTCTTAAACAATACTGTAAAATGAATGCCCAAAACACAAACCTATGCCCAACCAAAACACGTATAATACTTCCATTAAACTTTTTGGGTGATGTTAAATTCAGACTGTTCATTACTTTCCAAGAAACAACGTTAGTGAGGGTAACTCTATGATCACTAACAACTCGTGTTTTTTCCAAGTTAAGGAAAAAAAAATTAAACTCTCAACAGTTCACATTGCAACCCAGATGATCGAAAATATCAACCATGGAGACGAAAGTGGAGTGACAATTCTTAAACATAGAGACTGGTGGTAATACTCATGTGAAAAGATCAGAGCTTGTCAAACATAATAATAAATTTCCACAAAGAACCAGACCCAAAACACAAGTCGAATGAACATGCTTCACTATCATTTTATCAATAAATTTATACAAATATTATCCACAGCAAGGAGAGCACAACCATTCCTTAAAAAAAAAAACAGTCTAGAATAATCACCAAAAGAACCCACAGACACAACACCAATACACAGTTCACAAATCCCATAAAATCTTAAGAAAAACGCATATTGCGAGCAATATTGAGCCAAAAATTGACTCGAAGGGCAGAGAAAACATCATGGATGGAATAGTAAGGAACCCATACTTGGAAAATCCTACGCGAGGAAGAAGCTAGATTGTATCCCTCCTTCAAAACCAAGCAATGTGGAGCATCAACAACCACCAGAGCCAAAAACCAAAATGCAAGTATGACTAGGGTGATAGGCTCGAGGGGTGTTTGAGTGACGTGCAGTAAATGCACGTCGCTTCCCTCTCCAACCTCATTCAATTCAACGTATGAGCCAACCAATTCACCATAGCACTAAGTATTAAATCAACCACATATCCATCACCATATCCCATTTTCATAGTGCACCACCCTTCATAATGTCAAACCTTTTAAAAATAAAAATATGCCATAACATTACCTCATGTGCATTCAACATATAACTTCAACAAGGTGCATAACTATAGAAAAGGTTTGTTGCACCTCTTGTTGTCACCATAATACATAGCATTAGAGCCTTTGTATAGTCCTTTTATTTAAAAGATCCTCAATATCATCCCTAAGCAAGATCATTAAAACCAATTAATGCCATTTTTAATTGCAATATCCAAACAAAACTTCTAATAATCCTTTGATCCATAGGGAAACCTTAACATAGTCTAAGAGTGGTCATCAAAACAATTCAGTGCCATGCATCAATCAACCAACCATCTTATGTCAACATAACATTCTAAACAATGATTTGAAACATCGAACTGTAGAATATTGTGTTGGTACCATCAAAATAGAAAACAAAATATAAGCGCAACATATCCATCATAGCGCTACAAGTCTACAAGGGGTCCCACCTACTAGTTTATTATTAATATAAATAATTAATATAGTTTGGCAATCATTTGTAAGCATAGTATTCATCGTTGCATTTGTAAGCATAAACAATGTCCTAACATTATATATTATCACCATGTGATTGTGTATCTTGGTTATTGAGGACAAGTTTCAGGTATAAAGTTTTGAGTTGCATGCTCGAACATTCAAACAAGGTATGTTATTTATCTTGTGTTGTTAGCATTTTCATTTATATAACATACTTCGGATTAGATTTGATTTATGTAGTCATTCCGTGTGTTTTGGTTTACCCCATTCCATAGAGTGATTTTCCTCATAACAAGGATGAAAAAATGAGGGTGACGTCATGCTCTATAAGGGTGAAAAGGCCTCCAAAGGCCATGTCTCATCATCAAAAGGTAAAAAGCATGGTGAAAATTCACACCTCCCCATCAAAATTTCACATCTCATCATCAAAGCACCCCAACTCATTATCAAAATGGATTCCCTAGTGGTAGGTCAACCCCACCATCATCAAATCATCATAGTACATGACATAAACATCAACATGGTCAATGTCCAAGGTGAAAAAGGCTAGTGTACAAGTTGAAAGGATGGTCCATCATCTCTCCAAAGGGTTTTTAATCATGTCCAAGTGCATTATGTCCTCATATCAAATCATCGCATACTTTGGGGTGCATTTTCCAAGGTGTGGCTATCATGCCCATATAATAGTGAATCTAACCATATATGTAATATCTAAGTTTATTTGTCAATTTTCCAAGGCCCAGAAGGTATGAGAAGGTGTATCAGGGTTTATTTAGTCATCATATATCCCAATACATTGCATTAAGTGTGAAAGATCCTATAAATGGTGCACAACGTCCTAGGTGTCATCATGAAAACATCCTCCAAAGGACCATGTCAAGGTGCACAATGACCAAACAAGACCTACGTAATCAAGTAAAACAAAAAACTACAAGATAACATAGCCATTATAATCATAGAAAGTAATCCATCACTTAATACAAAAGCCACATAAGCAATTCACATTAGGCATATTCTTCAAACTTTACATTAGCTCAAGAATTTATGAAATTTGACAAGTTTAAGTGTGGGAGGACCATCAAAAGACCCTATTAGGTGTGTCATTACTAGGAAGAGGAGTATTTCTCGAAAAAATTATCAAAGTGAAAGTATGGTGGATGAAACGATTTGGGTTACTTCATGGTGATGGAGTCATTAACATGCAAGATACCTTGCTTGGTCCATCTCCATGAGTTCCTTTGTAGAGGGATCACGTGTTTCTTGCAATACCCTTTCCTAGGAAGTGTGTGTATTCCAAACCCATTTTATTTCCTTTTGATATTACTTTTATGCATTGCAAGTCCCCTTTTCAAGTTTCAAGCACTTTATTCTTTCTTTTCTTTTCTTACTAGGATTAAGTCCTTTTAATTTATATGCATTCAATGCATTAGGACTAGGGGAGATCACCTCATAGTGAGGGGGTAGATATCAATATGAACTTTGTCTTTTGACTTGGTCATTTATCATCCCATAATTTCTTCCTTTTTTATAACGTGATTTATTTTTTCTTATTCATATTTTTATAGGAGTTGCATCAACCTTGACATTTTATCCCTTTTTCTCATAGAATAATGAACCATAGACATTTTTAGTGTACATGTAACAATCATTACCAAAGTTTAATACACTGTGCAAGGCCCCAAGATGTAAAGTGTTAAGTATTGGGGGGGGGGGGTTATTATGTTACCACTATCAAAGCCTTTAATAGTACCCCTATTCCTCAAGAGTGACAATACTAGAGTAGGACACAAACAATGGCCACCAAGGTGAAACAATTCAAAAAGAATAACTTCCAAGATTATATTTCATTTGTTGATACTGAGAGGGGGTGAATCAGTATCAAGTACAATTTACAAACCTTTTCAACTTATACTTAAACCATTCAATTATATCCAATGAGCAATGAACAATAGTATACGATTTACACCAATACACCACAATACACCATGCACAATATATGAGAAATAATCAATAGTTATTGTTCAAGGGAAGTAATGACTTCCAAAGGTAGCTACATCTTCCAATGTAAAGGAAGGGATAAACCTCCAAGAGGAAGATACAATCCTCCAATATCAATAGAGATTTGAACTCCCCATCCTTGCCCCTTCCTTCCACCCAACAATATATGAGAGATAATAAAACTTTACATTAAATCATCACCATCAACCAACCATCACATAGAACCTGATAATGATTCCTGAGACTTCTTCAATTTATGAAATTATTCAATTCTTGTAATACTATGATCCTGTATATAATATTACTCAATTTATTCTCCGAAAATTCTCCAATTTACACTCCTTAATTCCTCCTAAAAAATAAGTCATAGAAAGAATGGTAGACTTTATTCAATTATGGTTTATTCAGGAGAGAGAACTTGTACAGAATTCCCAGCACTCAATATTTAACATAAGATTATGAAACTCGCACAAAAGAAACTACACTCCATAATATTTCCAATGAAATTAGTCCCACTTCATTTGGATTCTCTATGAAGAAGTTATGACTGTTTTACCTGGAACACCTATTTATTGACTAGCTTCAAGATTGGTCAAAAACCCTATCTTCCATAGAGTTTATCTCCATAATTATAGCGAATAAATAGCTGAAACTTTTACCACAGGTACCTTGATGTGTCTTCTCAATACCATAGCAATTTCACCATATGAATCGTTCAATAAAAAAATTTATACCGAAAATGGTAAGATGACCTGAAAATAACATACCTTAGAACACATCACCAAAAGACTTCATCCTCCCTTGAAATATGTCCTTCTTTACTTCTGATTTCCTATGAAATTTGACTTATGTTTTAAATGAATGTATAATCATATTTATTTATACCATTTATGTCAATTTATTTTAACATTAGGGACGACCTGACACTTTCTTATTTTGTAATTCTTTTCTTTAATTATCTTCAGGGCTTACATGTACTTCCTTCTTCAATTCACTTTGTCATCTTCAAAAATTCATTTCTCCTAAACCATGAGAATCCATGTGATGTGCCACATACCACCGGAAAAAACATGATGTATACTATCCATCCATGGTTGTTGTATCTGCATGTGCATTCTCCTTCATTTCCAAATACCTTCATCAATCTTGTGGTCCAAAACCAATGACTAGTGTTAACATCAATGACAATAACCAATCTTCCAAAAATATCCTCCTTTGTCATTGATGGCAACACTCATCCCCCCCCTATCATCATGATCCCAATTTCTCTCCCCCTTTGACATCAATGGAAAAGGGTAGGGCTTCTCCCCTTGAGTTTAATGGAAAAAGGTAAATCTCTTCTTTGGGGCTGGTCCCCCTGAACATGTGGCACTCAATAATACTTCATCCTTATTTTTGGTCTTTGGGACTTTTTCTTCCTTGGAATCCTTTTGTGTGGATTTTTTCTTCTCTATATTCTTCATGTATATGATGTATATGTTGTTTGGTCTTCTTGTTTTAGTTGCAACCAATCTTCCTAAGTTATTTTCTCTGATTTTACATTTTTGGGAGTCAAACGTAAGAGTGTATCCTTGATCTCATATTTTGCTGACACTGAGGAGATTATTCTTCAGATATTCAACCAATAGGACTTTTCCTTCTTTTACATTTTCACTTCCAAGCTTTACAATTCCTTTTCCAAGTATTTTGGTAGATGAGTCATCTCCAAATGAAACATTTCCACCCTTTTTCTTCAAG
>ML799135.1:198501-212454 GCA_009831015.1 Picea engelmannii | reverse complement strand
TGTTTTGATGATGTAGAGTTCTTGTCGCTGTGTGTAGATGATGTGGAGTTCTTGTCGCCATGTGCAGACGAAATTTCAGTGATAACAAAGAGCTTAAAGAGGACCCCAGGGGGTTCCTTTTTCGTATAACCTTGTTGAGCCCAAAAAAGTGATAGAAGTATGCTCAATCACATTCTCATGTATTTACAAGCGCAAGAACGGACAAAGACCACGCTTGAGGTTTTATACAAAAACCATAAAAAACAATCAAAAACATGCGATGTCAAAGAAAAACATATCTGTATCCCTATATTTGACCATCAAAATCATCACACTTGTAAAAGTTACACTCAAAATAACATTAGGGATTAGGGTTTAATAGATAAATAATCATAAAAAACCAAATGACATAGTAAAAGTAAATAAAAAGGAGTAAATACTCTTTTTACCACATAATTTTTACCTTTCCACTATTTGAGCTAAAAAAACTCCTCTTTTACCCTCAAAGTTCGGTGTCAGTTTGCGGGAGCTACGAGAGACCATTCAGCGAGCTGTCTGTGACAGTATAGTAGGCTCTTCGTCCTTAACACTTTCATGGTTTAATTTTGCAATTTCATTGGTTAAAATGTCATTTTTTATTTGATTTTCCAAGCCCTACTTGCACACTGCCATTCTCGCAGGCAGGCTACATGGGACCTGCGAGAATGGGGCATTCTCGCAGGTGACCCTAAGGCATCTTGCGAGGTTCTTTCAATGTGCACACAGGGCATAAGAGAGAACCGCAAAGCTCAATTTCTTTTTTTAAATTTAGCCAATGAAAAAGAATGAATTCATGAAAAAAGTTTCTAATCTTCTTAATGTGTCTCTTATGAAGACAATTGGCCATCAAAATGTTACTTGAATGGCATGAAAGAGAGCACGAAGAAGACAATGAAATGGCTGAAAATCATCCACCTACTATACCTTCTTTGAGAGACTGTGGACTCTTGAAGTACTTTCGTATCCCGAGCATGAGGGCCCAAGTCAGACTATTAGAGTACCTGATGCGTATGTGGGACCCTGATCAGCAGGTATTTCATGTGGGGGTCCACACACTATCCTTAGACATTGAGGGTATTTACTTTTTTACTGGATTGTCACGGCGGGGGTACTATGTGAGACTGACTGGTAGCAGAGGTGGTGGGCTACAGATGAGTGAGTATTGTCGTTTACACTGCGTTCCCGAGGCTGAGAGAAAGAAAGGAAAAGTAGCTATTTGGGGGGTATGAGATTTGATCCTCCGTACTATCCTATTCATTATAGCTCAGATGGCTGGGAGTTCTGCTCCTCACACGGCGTTATAGAGTTACTTCCAGTATGCTATTGAGTGTACTAAGCCTCGAGTGTTCAACTGGGCAGATGTTGTCCTTTGCAGTATAAAAAAGCAGTTGACCAAGTGTAGACGAGGTGACCTGAAGCAATTCGGGTACGGATCTTTGTTGGTGTCCTTCTTCCTTGAGAGGGTCCCATTACTGAGGCTGCAGATTGAGTGGAATATACCGGGTCCCAGGGATCCAAGGATGCTGAGATGGTGTCGGCTTATGGATCATCACGTAGCAGGACTGATCATCAAGTATGATGAGACTTTCTTTGACTGACTTCAATCACAACTATTGATGGTTGATGACTATGCTTATGCCGGCTTGGATTTCTGAGGAGATCTGGATTTAGTACTACCAGAGGATGCTCAGTGGAGGGACCTTGGTAAGAAGTACACACATTTTTTCTTTTTAAATGTTTTGTGAATTTTTATCATATTCAAATGTTTTTGGTTTATATGTTCGTCCAAAGACTAATACAAAATCATTTGTTGATAACATAGATGTTGGACCTTACAGACCTCCTGGCACTTCTCCCATCCAGCGGCGAGGAGAGGTAGCGGTAGCACCACAATATGCTGAGGATTATCAAGTAGTGGAAAAAAATCTTGAGGGCTTGACCGCAGATATTCCAGACATGACTCTGGAAGAGGTTCCATGACGCGATCAACGCCATACTGTAGGAGTATCAGCATCCATGAGTCGACTGCTCCATAGGGTTGTTTGGGCAGTCGTGTGTTACTGTGAACGTCATCCATGACGTCACTTTGTAGAAGCTATGAGCTTCATATTTTGACATTTTGGTCTTCAGACAAACGTTTTGTAAAAAACTCTTTTGATCGTTATATATACAGACAACTTCTACCGGTTTACCTTATATTGTGTGAATATTGATGTGATTGATTTATAAATGATTCAAATGTCTGTCCAATACAAAATTAGCCAATGCATTTGTTAATGTATTTAGACATCTAGGAATATGTTGATATTCAATGTGATCAAAATAACATTCCAAGAGGTGAATTCGCAAATATACCTGTAACAAAGTAGGACTTCGAATATAGTAGATATTACATAACTGTAGTACTACAAGCTGCGAGTCAAGTCACACAACCAAATGACGAATTCCGAGCGAGATAGAATCAACCAATAATTCAATAACGGTGTTATACTCTGTAATGTTGTTGGTCTCATGGCCGAGACACATGCCTCGTAAGGAGACAAGTTCATTTGTAGGGGCGTAAATTTCCCACGCAACAGAATCAAGGTTCTGAGTACTACGACTAGCACCATCAGCGAAGCCAAGATAGGGTAGTGAGGACTCCAACATCTAGAAATCAAACACAACGTCACATAAGGGAAGAGACCAGATAACAACAAAAGAAAGCTATAGTAACACACAAAAAGTATGATACATTAAAAATACAAGTACTTGTGCACAAATGATTTTATGCATAGTACTTCTTCAAGTACAACGCATTCCTAGGTTCACTCAAAGGGATACCATCGTAATCTACCAACTCATAAGCTCCTTTTTCTAAAACTCGTCGAACAATATAAGGACCTTGCCACATGGGTTCGAATTTCCCAGCTCCTAACATATCGTGATCTTGTTCATAGAGAAGAACAAGATACCCTTAGAAGAAAATGTGAGGCTTGACATGCTTGTTGTACTGGGCCTTGACACGCTTTTTCTGAGCTTCTATGACTAGGGTGGCATCACGTCGAGTTTCGTCTAATCGCATTAGATACAATAGACGTTCTTCTTCAGCAGAAGTATTGGGTAGGAGTTCAACAACTAGTTTTAAAGATGGTATCTTGCATTCGATAGGGAGAATGGATTCCACACCATAGACTAACCGAAAAGGTGTAAACCCAGTAACGGACTTGACGGATGTCTAGTATGCCCACAATGTCGAAAACAACATTGTGTGCCAACTTGTTTTATGAATCCCTATCATTCGTCGAAGCATAGTTATGAGAACTTTTTTGATTGCTTCGACTTGTCCATTGGCTTGTGGATAATAAGGCGTTGAGTTATCATGGCAAAGACCCAACTTTTTAGTAAGTTTAGACATCATAAAATTCCTAAAGTGGCTACCGTGATCAGTAATGATAGCTTGGGGAACACCAAAACGAGCTATGACGTGATTAAAAGGAAACAATGTTGTGGTCTTTCCAGTGTTGTCAAATGTCGGCATCGCCTCGGCCCATTTCGTAAAGTAATCAACGGCTACAATAATGTAACCATGCCCCCCGACTGAGTGAGGGTGACATGTCATGAAATCGATGCCCCATTTCGCAAAGGGACCAACTAAGACCACAGGGTGAAGAGGAGCAGGATGTGATCAAATTTTCTGATTATAGGTCTGGCAGGCATGGCATTTTTGAATGGCAATAATGTAGTCGTTAAACAAAGAAGGCCAAAAATACCCTATGCGTAAGATCTTATGAGAAGTAGCATACCTAGACATATGACCACCACATGCTCTAGAATGGCAGTCCTTCAGAGCTTTCTCGGCTTCATTGAACGTTAGACAACGTCGAAAAACAAATTCAATCCCTCGACGATAAAGAGTATCCCCCAGGATAATGTATTGACGAGCTTGATAGCGTATTCGACGTCATTCAGTACTAGACAAAGTTGGCTGGAAACTATGGGTTTGGAGATATATAATGATATCCCCATACCAAAGATCATCAGTGCTAATAAGGAAAAGAGATTCATCGGGTAATGAATCTGCTGTTACATTTTCCGTTGCAGAATGTGGAAAACTGCATATCAACTCAGTAAAGAATAAGGACTTCTTAGACTTGGCACGTTCGAATTCCAAGTCAAACTCCCGTAGTATCACAATCCATTTGGAGTATTTTCACCCTAGCAATTGACGTGTCAGAATGTGTTGCATAGGGTTGCAATGAGAAATCACCGTAGTCTTTCATGAGAGGATATAGTGCTGGACAGCAGCCACAGCCAGTTTTTCGACATGTTGATACTTGATTTCAGTCGGTGTGAGACTTTGACTCAAGTAGTAAATAACATGTTCATCGTGAGCATCATCCTCTTGGACGAGAACCATGCCAATGGTGTAATCCGAGGCAGCAAGGTAAAGGAAATAATTGCGACTGTAATCGGGGGGGAAGAGAAGCAGAGCTTGCGTTAGGGACAACTTCAAAGCTTCAAAAGCATTGTTGGAAATGGTATCCCAGATGAACACTGAATCCTTATTTAATAGCCGCGTAAATCCACGAGTTATCTCGCCATAATTTGGGATAAAACGACGAATAAAGTTTTATTTTCCCTGCAAACTTTGCAACTGGTGAAGTGTATAAGGAGGAGGAAGATTAAGGATCGCCTCAACCTTCAAAGGATCCACCTGGATCCTGTGACGCGAAACAATAAAACCTAGAAGATGACCGGATTCTACACAGAAAACACACTTATGAGGATTTAAACGTATATGGTAGAACCGACAGCGAATGAAAATGGCCCGGAGGTGGGTTGGGTGATCGACTCTGCACATAGAATGAGTGGGTAAATCGTCCAAATATGGTTGAACGATGTGTTTGATATCATGGAAATCATAAGACATAGCACGTTGAAAAGTTGCGCCAGCGTTCTTAAGACCGAAAGGAAGTTTTCGGTAGGCAAAAGAACCCCAAGGACGTATAAAAGCAGTCTTATGTTGATCCTCGGGAACGATGTTAATTTGATTATAGCCAGAGAAACCATCCATGAGAGAGAAGATTTCACTTCCGGTGCAGTCATCGAAAATCTGATCAACGAAAGGGGTAGGAAAGTTGTCTTTTGGACAAGCTTTATTAATATCCCTATAATCAACACACACATGAATCATACCTTGTTTCTTTTCAATCGGGACAAGATTGGAAACCCAGTCTGTGAGAGCCACCAGATAAATAAAGTTGGCTTTCATAAGTTTCTCGACTTCGAGCTTTATAGCAGCCGCTTTATGTGGGTGAACTGGACAAAGGCGTTGACGAATTGGTTTAGCGTCAGGATATGTCTTAATTTCATGGATCGCAATCTCAGGGTCGAGACCCAGCATTTCGTCGTAGCGCCAGGCGAATATGTCATGAAACTCTTTGAACAGGGACGTATAGGTGACTATTTCATCAGTGGAACACGAAGCTCCAATATGGACATTTTCGACGATTCCAGGTTTGATGGATATGTCAATGGGAATCATGGGTGAGATATTATTTAAGTTCCCTTCAGAAAACACATCGTGTGTAGACTTGAGAACGGTTGAGATGACAACAACGGTTGACGGGGTCAAAATCCATTGGTAGTTCTCAAGAGTATGTTTCTCCAGAAAGAGGATGGAACGATGATGCCCATCGTCCCAAGGGGTGTCCTCCATGACAGACATGATCATCTCATCAGTGGGAAAAATAACACGAAAAGGATCGGGAGACAACTCATCAAGAGAGGGGGTAGAAGGTGTTGCCGATTGAATGGCCTGATAGGCAGATTCAACTGGACTTAATGGCATGACGTCACCGAAACGAAGATGATCTCTAGGGTCAGGGACTATCCAGGGGTCGGATGACGCAGGAAGTTCATGAGGTGAAGTGGAGATCATGCTGATAGAAGAAACAAATGAGCGTGGAACATCGGGTGGTGGAATGGGGAAAGTACCCGTTAACGAGGAGTCCTTTAGAAGGCCTACACCGACGTTCTCATAACCCGGGGGGGTGGTTTAGCAATAAACGACACGTTGCAAGTACGAGTATCATAATTGAAGAAGGCAAGTTGGTCGACGGTAACAACCTTTTCTTGATGAGGTAAACGTACTACACAGAAAAGTGTCAACACAACGGCGCGCATGGAATCGATCTAGCTGCCTCCAAGAAGAAGGTTATAATCAAGGGGAGCGTCAAAGACTTCCACTTCAACTTGGACCATTTTACCTTCTAATGTGATGGGAAATGAAGGAAGAACACCGTAGGGCTTAAAACTAGATCCATTGAAGGCTTTAAGAGTGTTTTGTGATTCATTCAAAGAAGGAGAGTCAATGGCTTTCCAACAAGCAAAATACATGACACACGTCGAGGCACCCTCGTCAATAACGGTTCAGAAAATGTTCTTGTCAGAGACAACAACCTGTATCTAGAACGCAAGTTGAGGGGGTAACCTTGGAATATGATCTTCCAAGTCAAAGATTATTAAATTCCTGTCCGTCGGATCAATTCCACCAATAGCTTTCAACAGTTCCTTCCTTTGTGCGGGACAAGTTTGAAGGACTTCAAGGGCTGATATCGCAGAAGGTGCTTGGGCCAGATCTTCAACAATGTTGTAGTTCTGGGCCGCATGAGCATGAGGATTGAAAGCCTATTTCTGAACGACACCCTTTGGGGGGGGTTCGCAGAACTGTGTCGAGGCTCGGTCGTTCAAGATGAAGAGGACCATTGGTAGGTGGATTCATGGGAGAGGGTTGTACCAAGGAAGGAGGTAAATCATCAACCTTCTTCTTAGAGGGAGAATAATATTTGGCTCGAGTAGTGAGTGCAACATTGTTTTTCTTAGAATCACTAGTACACATCAAAACATATGATGCAGTAGAAGAAGATGGTTGGTCGTGAATGAACAACTGAGCCTGTTGTTGAGATGGGAAGGGTTGGGACAAGACCGTCGGTGCAGGTGGTTTCGGAGCTCCCTGAAGGAACTTAGTGACCTTGGCACATCGTGGACAATCCTTCGTGTAGTGATCATCACCACAGATAAGGCAAGGGTATCGTGGTTTGCGCTTATCCCGATCATCAACAGGGGTGGTTTTGGTTTTCTCTGCTTGAGTATTAGTTTTTCCCTCCTTATTCTTGCCTCTCCCCTTTTTAGATTTGTTTTTACCGGATGGGGTAGATTGAACTGCGTTTACCTCAGAAGTCTTACCAGTGGGAGTGGCAGGAGACGGAGCATTTTGAACATTGGAAGAAGCAAATTTAGGGTTTGTGCTTGAAACAAAATGTGATTGGGCTTGGGTGGTACCAATCACATCGTCAGCAGCATGCGAGGCAGCTGGAGTAGTTGAAGTGATGGAAGTATTAGGACGAGGTAATTTAGGTAGTAAACCGTAAAGTGTTCCCATTTTTGAATAAATGAGGTCAATATATTGAGCACGACTTACAACCTGCTCTTTCATGATGACGCCACCCATGGAAATGTCCTTACCGATTTCGTTCAAAAATGATTTTGTAAACCATTCTGTCAGTAATTGATCGGGGAGCTCAAGTTTAATGAGACGTCGTCTCCTTCACCACTCATGGATGTGATCAGATATATGAGTTCCTTTAGTTTGTTTGAAGGAAGTCAAAATTTCAGTTCCCATGTCATAACGGATCGATAACTGGTAATGCATAAGGAAAGCCATAGCTAGGGTGTTTAAATCAGAGAAGAAACCTCGTGGAAATTCAATATACCACTTCGCAACAGAACCGGTAAGGGTTCGTTGAAAAAGACGTAAATGAATAGATTCGTTCATCAATGAGTTGGATGAACACCATAGGTGAAAAGTCATAACGTGATTTTTTGGGTCCTCTCCCACTTTGTCGTCGAATTTGGGAATGTTCGATGGAAGCTTGGATGGGATAACAGGCCATTGGGGAGAGTGACGAATAGGATCATTTAAAATCCTTGACAAATCCGGAAGATCCAAAGTGGCGAGAAAGGGTAACTTTCAATTCACCTGTAGGTACTGGTGGCTTTGGGGAGGAAGCCCTGTCGGCAAACCAGTAGGACCATAAGAAGTCTACATATAATGTGAAGATCCAGGCATATTCGGTGGCAGTTGTACAGGATAGTAGCTCATCAGATTATACCCTGGAACAGGGGCTTGAGTTTGAGCATGCACCCCCCAAATGGGATTGAACGAACCTGGATATGGTTGGCCCATGCTAGGGGGTGTTACGGACTCAGCTGAAAACTTCTACCCCCCAGTCGATTGAGAAGGATTTTGTATCAACTGATTCCAATACTGGGCCAAGGATGGAGGTATGTTTTTCCCATAAGGTGGGGTCAGTCCTCCCATCGAAGGTGGTGTTCCAATTGGAAGTTTCCAACTGAGAGGATGTTGAGTTATACTACCTTGATGAGATTGTCCACTAATCGGAAGTTGATAAGTTGGAGTGAATGACAGAGTAGTGCCACTAGGATTAGGATTGCCAGTGGAAGACGAAGAAGGTCCTCCAAAAGGAAATTGAGGGAGTGTTGGGACAAAACTGGGAAGAAAGTGACCAGAAGAAGAAGGACCACTAGGAGAGCCGGATGGAGTTTGCGCAGTAGTAGGAATGGAAGCATTCAATGCATGGTATCCAGGTGGGAGTGTCGGATTGACGTTAGGCCTTCGCGGTGTGTTGATGGGAGAAAGACTAACCGCAGTAAACCCAGTTGGAACACTCGTAGTAGTTGCAAGATGGGCCATTTTGATAGGTACAGTAAAGTGATAAGTGGTAGTCACCAGTGCTGTCTCTGTATCAGAGATTTCAGAAATCATAGGGGGGTTGATCTCAGAAATCACAAGTGAACCTGGACCAAAAAGGTCTCGCCGAAAAACACCTGTAGACCAAAAAGGATCTTGGCTTTCTATACCGGGAAAGGGTCCATTCAGAGATCTGGAATACACAACAATTAAGTCTCTAGAAGAGTCTACTTGCATAAAACGTATCTTAGAATCGGGGTGAAGTCGAAATTCCTCTTGAGTATTTGTAATTCGAAAATGTTCAAGAGAGTCAGTTCGTTCCACTTGTGGTGTGGTGATGACTGTGGCTTCACTTTGCCGAGGAGAGCCCTCGGGTATACTTGTAGGCAAGGGTTGAGAACCATCCATATGCTCTGGAGATAAACCCTGCATTCTACGTGAATGATGTGGAGGAGCTATTGTAAACGAGTGACAAAATTTGTGAAGAAAATCCTATGGTCAACTTTGAGAAACAAACAAAATGTGCTAGTAAAAAAAATCTAGGAAGCAACACCAAGCAAACAAGACCTTGTAATTTTGAAGCCACTAGTTGGTGATGAAATCCAACATCGCAACAACGAGACGAGAAGGGGCGAGTCTAGGGTGGAAAAGTTACACTGATGACCTGCTTAATGGACTTACACCCTGGTGCAAGCTCCCACACATAATCGTGGGTATACCCTCCAAGGAGCCCGAGTGATTTTGGTCAACGTCAATTGCAGGTACCGTGAAGACTTTCCCCTCCACGGTCACCTCGGGTAAGAACCTAGAAAGATAGGCCACTAAGGTCACCACCAACAAAAATAAATCCTGGGAGGATAGTCGACAGTCCAATCCACATGCAAGGGAAGGGTATCTAGCCCGAAATCAACTCAAAAGGCTTCCACTCATCATTGTGGGTATACCTCCGAGTGATCCCCATAATACGTGAAATCTCTACACTGATATCAACAAAACAGGGTGAGTAACTCTGCCAATATCAATTCGACCTCGTGTTTGACCCTTTTGTGAGAAGGGCTTCCCAGGACAAGATGTTGCAAATGGAATTTAACACTCCCTAACACAAGATTCTATTGTGTGTTTTGTGCTTTTGGAGAGTGTATCTCTCTTCCTACTCCAAAGCGCTAGCCTAGATAATGTTGGTGTAATAGAGCCCTAGAAAAGAGTTACTAGATAAATTTTATGATTACGCAGTGTTATTAAGAGCTATTGTTTACTCAAAGGAAACGGATGTGAAACTTATCTTGTATGAATCTGACCCAACAATGCAAGGATGAGAATGAAATATATCATTTTTCATTCAATGAATCCTATGTATGGGAGAGAGAGAAAGTTTTCCAGATCAACCTTGAACTACAATGAAAAATTTCCTTTAAAATGAAAATGCAATAAATCACGCATCAAATGACAATTCTCTATTGTGTCTTTTTCAATAATTTCAACAATTTGAGTTTCAATGTTTTTGAAGACAAAAAACAATTTTTTTGAAAGAAAAACTTTTGTTCACTTTTCAAAAAGGACCCACACTATAACAGCGAGAGTACATAAAATCAAAAGCCAAATGAACAAGCAATGGTAAAAAACCTAATCCACTCTTTCAATGAAAACAAAAATAAAGAGCAAACCAATATAGCCTTTTCAATCGCACAAGAAAAATGATCTTTAAAACAAAGCAAATGATAAAGACCAAGAAACTCAACTTTCAACTGATCATCGGTCCTTAACTAATCAAGCACACTTGGATTCGAAATCAGAGAGTATAGTTTTGCCAAGAAAAGTCAAGAAACAAAAGTCAAGATAAAAGTAACAAGAAGAGCCTTGAAATCCTAAGATTGTTCATGCACGCAAGTGAAGACAAGAAAGACATCAATCAATGGTCCAAGAAACTCTTATGAGGCACCTAAACTGATCTGGGTAGTTAAAAATGACAAAACTCAAATCCAATTTTTTGAAAATAGGAGTTTGCAGGCTGGTAGTATTACACAGTGCGAGAATTAGGCATTCTCACAGGTGACCCTTGAGCAGGGTGCGAGAACATCGCACTAAAACCTAAAGGTAGAGTGCGAACCCTACCAATTCTCATAGGCTGCAGTGAAGTGCAGTGCGAGAATGTCTGAACATAGTCAAAATTTTGGAAAATGAAGCAAAATTTAAAAAGGCCTCTGGACCCAGAGGGTCTATCAGGATATCCTGAAGACTCAGAGATTGATAGGAAAGGAGAAAAGTAAAACCAAAGAAAATGGCCACAGAAAAATACCAAAAGCCACAAAGAAAATGGGATTGTTCCCTAGTGGAGTCGCCAATTCTTTTATCGGACTAATCGGTAGGTGCGGACACTAACAGATCTCCCTAGATCCACCTGGATCTAGAACAAAACAGGACAGGACATGACTCTTTCCCTAAGTTTTGACCGTTGAATTGACAAGGAGGAAGAAACAAGTAGCATACCTTATTATCACTTCCTAGGGTCTTTGTTTCTCCCACTTCACTCCAATGCTCTCATGAAGTCAAGACCAAGACAACACAAACCAACCAAAGTGAAGATCACACAATATATTCAACAATCAACCTATGTGTATGATTAAGGAATTACACAATAAAGTGGAAATAGCTTTATGGGAAAGGGACATGCCACTGTATCATATTAATGGAAAGTAAATATTACAACCTGAGCCTTGATGTCGCAAACTTCCTTTCGATGGCTCTTGGCTCTGACACACACACTTGCTCAATCCTTGCATGAAGAAGATCAAATCATCTTGATAGACTTGCTAGAGTCTCCAAGATGTTGTTCAATGTTAAGTCCTTCACACAATTCTTTCACCAATTCTCCAATGAATCTTGCTTAACCTTTTCCATGAGAATTCCCTCAATATATAGGAGAGAATGAATTAGTTACTTGGATAAGAATGATCCCAAAATACCAGGGAATCCAGTACTAGGATAATCATTCGAATGTCAACCCATCCTTCTAGAAGATTCCCTTCTATAAACATCGAGAATTCATCTTTTTCATGCTTTAGGAAGATTTCGCACCCTAGCATTTCAACACAGTGTGAGAAGTTCACACCCTGGCTTAAGGTAGCCTACGAGAATCAGGCATTCTCGCACCCAAATATACTAGCAGCCTGCGAACCTTCTT
The DNA here is from genome assembly GCA_009831015.1 of Picea engelmannii. Classification (NCBI taxonomy): domain Eukaryota; kingdom Viridiplantae; phylum Streptophyta; class Pinopsida; order Pinales; family Pinaceae; genus Picea; species Picea engelmannii. Next base: position 200,500 of record ML799135.1, on the reverse strand, counting down.
AAAAAATGAGTTTTCTAGGAAGAGATGAAAGTAACTTTTCTCAAGAGAAAGTTCTTATGAAGAGCCTGAGTACACCATCATCAATACATCATCATGATGACCAAAATCATGGGTAACACTTGGCTAGTTCAACCTCATTAGCTAGGTGAATTAGAAAATGGACTTGCAATTCCGTGAAACCTGTAGGCAGTTCCTTCTCAAACATACAAATAATATGAACTATCTATCAATGTCATTGTGTAATGCTAGTATGAACTATCTATCAATGTCCTATATATTTAACACTTTTGACAATCTTTTGTCTTGAATAAAGGCCATTTTGATCTTCATAGTCTCACTTTCCACTTATCCTAGCCATCACTCCCAAAAGGTATATTTGGATTGTGTTTTCAACCTTTTCTTGCTTATACTATGAATTTGGAGTAGGAATAAAGGATTTTGTTAAAATCGGAATACGTATTGCTAACAATAAACCTCTAAAATGGATAAAATAGACAATAGGTTATGTCATTACAAGAGTAGCTAATAAATTTATTCAATGATTCCTCATATCAATTGCAAAGGATTGATGATGGAAATTTCCAAAAGGTCGAGCATAATACATCATTTGGGTGTGCAAATGAATAGAGTAGCTGCTAGGGAATGAATCAAGGAGCATTTTTAATGATTTCAGGTTGCACTCATTCACTACCAGACATCCAGACCATGAAATGAATTAGTGGTTACCATTATGGAATCCAAACACTTGCTAATTCCCTTTGGAATCACAACATATCTAAATTATTATAATTTTAACATTCTCACTACAATCCCTAGTTTACTATTTTCAGATTTCTGTGGTGAGGAATTTCAAATTCATTTTCCGGAGAATCCACAGTTGGTGTCATTTTGTCATCGACGTTTTGAGTCCGGATCGGGATTCATCATCAGGACTAATCGTCAATTAGAGAGCTAGCTGATATTCGTCATTAATAGTGTATATGCAGGATAGTAAGTAAGATAACCAGGTCGGCTAAATATAACCCTAATTCGGAGCTAATTAAAAACAAATTAATTATTAATGAGTTTTAAATGTAACTTTGAATAGTGAATAATATAAATAATTAAAGTTTTTTAATAGTTATAAATAATTTAATGTTTTTAGAGTTAGAAGGAGTTTAATTATATAATATTACTTAATAGTATTATGTTTAACATTTTGATTTTTAATAGAGCTTAAAGAATTAATAAATTAAGATGATTAGTGATAATTATTAATATATCGTGAGTGATTTTATAGATGTTGATATCTCTAAATAGGTATAAAGTTCTAGGGTTTTGTATTGTAGTGTTTTTGTTTATAACCTAATAGTCTAATGATAATTAGTAATAATTAATATAACATAAGTGATTTCTAAATGTTTGATATGTCTGACAATGTATATAGGTCTAGGGTTTCTAAAGTTTTGTTTAAWWWKTTTTTAGAAATGGTAGTCAATCATGATTAGTGATATATCATGAGTGATTATCTCTAAATAGGTATAAAGTTCTAGGGTTTTGTAGTGTTTTTATTTATAACCTAATAATCTAAAGATAATTGGTAATAATAATTAATATAACATAAGTGATTTTTGAATGTTGATATGTCTGACAATGTCTATAGGTCTAGGGTTTCTAATGGTTTGTTTTAAAAAAATTTAATTTGGTAAGTAAAAAAAAATCTAGGGTTAGCTTAGGATTGAATTTTATCTTATTATATTTTTTGTTAATATTTCTAACTATATGTATAATTCTATTAGATATTCTAGGGGTTGATTTATGATTCAATTTTTTAAGTGTTTAGGAATTAATGTATAAAGTGTCAAAGGATTAGGGTATGTATATGGTTTTAATTAGTGATAAATATAGTACTATGTTTTTTAATAAGAATAATGTGGTAGGTAGTACAGGGTTAGTTGGACTTTTACACCTAGTTACCTACTTCAAAGGTAGAACATAAACAAGTAAGGAAGAGGAGGAG
>ML799135.1:141185-163563 GCA_009831015.1 Picea engelmannii | reverse complement strand
TTTAGTAGTTAGGGTAGGTTTAGGAATAGGTTTTATTTCATTTTTATTCCTCACTATTTCACTTTGTAATAATGCAGTCATGAATGCAAGTGGGCGCACCAAGAGAACCATAACATGATTATTGTTAGGGAAGTCCACATGATCCTTTTTTCTCTGCTTTTCGTTGAATATTTCTTTTCAAAGTTGTAGTATTATTATGAAAATTTTAAATGGAAAGTAAAGAGATAAATAAATCTGAATCATAAATTCAACCCTTCCCCAAGGTACCACGAGTAGGGTTGCTTTCACATCAAATAGGGTTTTTCTATTTTCTTTCAGTCTCCCAAGAGATTCTTTGCATGATGTTTTCAGATACAACTTTTGTACATATTTTTCTGTTTGGATTTCTTTGCTCTCTAGATTTTCCTTGTTGTTTTGTTTTGTTTTCATTTAGTCCATTGGTCCTTTTGAGTCAAACATCCCTGTATTAAAGTGTAGCTCAAACAAAGAGAAACTAAATGCTTCATCTTGAAAATAGTTGTCAAAGGCTGTCAGAACATCTATTGTTGTCCTTCTCTGAAATTGTAGGCTGGTAAAGGTGTCATTTGTCTGAAAGTCGATTCCTTGGTTTCAATCTGCACTTGAAAGTATTCACGAATATCTTTAAAAGGTCTCTTTACGTTGTCCCTGTTCTTTAAGGAATCAACTCAATGATGTCTCCCTGTCCTTGAAAATTTGTTCTATCAATGAACTATTTTTCATATATTGATGAAGGTTTGCTAGAAAAATTTAAAAGCCTGTGGAAATATTAAGTTGAGTTAAAAAACTGGAATTTTCAATGTCACCCCGCTCTAGTGAATATATTTAAAACTATAGCAGAATGTGAATAAACTTTCAGAGAGCTATGGGAAGTGTTTGTAAACCCGCCGGGACACTGAACAGGTCTGCTAGCAGTGGGTAAATGCATGCATGATGCCAAGATAACTTCTCTGGGGTACTGAATAGGCCTACTAGCAGCAAAGAAATGCCAGGTAAGAGAAAATTCTCAGGTATAAACCTTGTGTTGGCCATAAGCATCCTTCGTTCTGATTTGAAATTTCTTGGTCAGGATACAAACGTCAGAGTGGGTTAATTGACATCTTTGTTGAGGCTATGGATGCCTGCTGGCAGCAGTGGTCCTGTCAACAGTATTGGAGATTTTAACTTAACATCGTATCTTTCTTTTGTTAAGTTTGTCACCATTTTTCATTCTTTTAAACGAAAGGTATATGAAACTGGGATGTGTCTGGTTTTTCTTAAAGATGTTCAAATAATATTGTAGTTGTTCTTCAATTTGAAGTTTTTCCGAATTCTCTAACCTGAACTAGTTCGTATTGCAGAGATAATTTCTTCTCCCAGCATGTTGCCATTGTTGGCAGCTTAACATGTTTTTGACTTTTTATATCAATAAATTGACCTACGTAAGATGCCTACAGAGGGTCAATGAAATTTTATTACTCTTCATGAGAAGTTTCCTAAAAGATAGTTGTAAATCGTCGCTTTTTACTTATCGTCTATTCATGCTTCGTTTTCATGACTAAAAGCATGAAAACTTGCTACTGTAATTACCATTTTGTTTTAAAACTCCATTGAAGGCAAATTGTTTATTTAATTTGTTATGGAGTTTTGATTCCTTGCCATGAAGATATTACCCTTTTTTGTTTTTGACCTTTTCAATTCCGAGCATGTTTAAGAGGTTGATGGTTTCATGAACAAAACACCCCCACCATTTGATTTTTTGTTTTGGTTCGATTCTTAGCTACGTTTCATTTACAAAAATTTTGATTATTCGATTTTTTGACTTACCCAACGTTGTGATTAAACCCACGGCGCATGCAGTTATGTTTGTTTTAAGTGTTTTGGTCCTACTGAATGCCAAGGTGGCATACGATTTACAAACTACCATCACTTCTAAGAGTGGACTTGGGCCTCGCATACCTTATTCCCACGCATTTCAATTAAACATCCATCACATCGTGTTGAGGCTTTACAACGTTCATTGTTGGGCTCAGGGTTATGGCTCTATTTCATTTTTGAAAAACCTACCTATATGTTGTGCTTTGATTACCCTCCCTTTCATTATGGCCCCTGTTGTGAGAATTGAACCAAACAATATCCAAACCCTTCTCTCATATGACGATGCTAGGGAGGATTTGGAAAGAAATGGCTGGCATGTTTTCATCAAGAAGTTTTAGGGTTTTAATCTTCCGGTTGCCCAAGAATTTGCCTTATCCTTTGATAGTTGTAGGGAAAAAGTTGGTGATGTGCAACTGGAGGTTACCAAGGACTCCCTGCAAGCCATGAAGTTTTACACTTTTGTTAGCAGAGTTTAATCTCATTTTTTTTGCCTGTTGGAGACACGATTTTGTGGGAGAGATTCTGAGAAAACCACTGCAAATTAGAACAAACCCTTTAAAAACCAGAATCAAAATGAGTCATTTTATCTTCTTCGTAGGCAGTTTCTCCAAAAAATGGACCACTACAGAGATATCCCTCGACCTTTGGAGGTGAATTTCTCAGGATTTTTGTGTCGGGTAAGATGAGCGTTTTATTTTATTTTATTCTGTTGCAAACCCTTGTCTACCCTGCAACATCTCTTTCACCTCCCTAGACTTGTGTCGCTTCCCCAAATAGAGAATCCTTGATCGATCCCAAGGTCATTCAACAGGCTTGAATCTGTCCTCCAGGGGAAAGAAAAACGTATTAAAACCACATGTCATGTGATATTTAAAAACATTGAGGCTGCTACAGCCATTGTAAACTCCAAGGTTTCTTTATACGATTTGATTTCATGATTACAGGTATGATCTCTTAGATTAATACTATGCTTGATTTCATTCTTAAGTTAGATTATTTGGTTTGTTGGATAATCTATTTTTCATTATTAAATTAGTTTGTTTTATTCATTAAATAAAATGAGATTTCATTTACTATTATAACTAGCTATAGAATAACAAGATTCTGTAGCCAGTTAAGAAAATTGGAATTGTCTAAATCAATGACAGAAAACATATCTGAAATCTTCCTATTTTCTTTTGCTACAGGATAATTCAGGGATCCATGATTACAAAGATGATATGAGGCATTTTTAAGATCTCTCAGTCATATCTATTATGTATTTTGAATAAACAAAAATAGTAAAATGGTAAAAATAGTTGTTAGTTTTTGGATATTTAGTAAAATCAGGGTGGTTGCATCCCCCTTTGTTTTTGAAACAAATTTTATCTCATGAACAGAAAATAGTTATGTTTCCTGAGAGATTTATAAACCTATCATTTTGTAAACATTGGAGGATCTCGGCCTGGGGAAAGAGTATGGGAATTTTATCACAGACTTGAATGGAACATAATGCACGTTACAGCTTTAGCTTTTCTGTATGATGTTTTGATTCAAGTTATGTTTATTTCGATTTGATAATAGATGGTGATTGCTTTCATCGTCATGATTTATTGCAAGATGATATGATTCATTTTTAGATGTTTTCCATATCTTATGTTTCAGATACAATACACAGTGATCATCTATCCAATTTAAATTAGGAGATTTATCTCTAATTTCTATTGAATGTTTACATGCAAGTTCTTACAAGAAGATTTATCTCATCGTAGTTACTTGCAAATCATAAAGATCACTGTGACTGTATCCATTATATGTTCTTTTATCATAACTCAATCTTCAGCATATTCATTTCGCATTTGTTCAGAACAATCTTAAGATCCATTGCAGGTTTACTTCCCCAATAAAGTGGCTAGATATTCTCTATTGAACAGACATTGGATGCATTAATAGGTTAGCTTGTTATTTTATTTCATTTTCTTGTTTATTTTAGAAGTTATATATATATATATATATATGGTATGATTTCCATTATCTATAATTTTCTGTTCGATTAAGTAGTTTAATATTTGATTTCATGAATGTATACATCCAAGAAAACAAACCAAAAAATTAAATAGTATTTTCACTTTCTTTATTACTGTTGTTAAAGGAACCAATTTACATTCAATTTTTACGAGTTTAGATTAAAACTCATGATTTGCACAGATTGTATATATGATGAAATAGATCTATTATATAAATATTTAGATAAAATGTACATATATATATATTTAGATGTATGGATATATTTTAGTGATTATTAATTAGTAAGTTATTATATTTTCGTTAGTTATATTTTCTTTCTTTATAACTTAGATTGGCCAACGGAGCCGCTAAACCCGTTGGAGTGAATTAATCCAAACGGATTGGGTTAATTAGACAACCCTGGACTAGATTCACTCTTTCAATTGACGAGCAGTCAATTTCTCCCATCAACAGTATGTCAGGGATCTTATGGATAGATTCCACATGACAGACTGTAAGTCTTCAGCTACACCCTTCTTATCTTGGATCCGAGTTGAGGATGGCAGGGATACACCATTAGTGGAAAAAAATTTGTATCAATAGTTGGTGGGGAGTCTTCTATATCTCACCCACACCCATCCAGATATATCATATGTGGTAGGAGGAGTTTCCATATACATGCAGGAACCCCATGATCTACACTGGAAGGCTGCCAAGCAGATCCTCAGATATGTTCAGGGCACCATGAGTTATGGGATTCACTATGAAGTTGGTTGTGCATTATATCTCATAGGCTTCACATATTCAGATTAGGATGGTGATAGCATAGATCGCAAGTCCACGTCCAGGTACACTCTCAGTTTGGGTTAAAGCCTAATTTTTTGGTCAAGTAAGAAGCAATCAACCGTTGCTTTATCTTCTACAAACGCCGAGTACAGAGGAGTAGTCAATTGTGTCATTCAAACACTTTCTCTTCAACAATTCCTTACTAATGTTGGTATCCAGTTTCACTGTCTAACTATCATATGGTGTGAAAATCAAAGTACACTGAGATTTTGCAGAGATCCAATACAACGACAACGAACCAAACACATTGAGGTCCACATGCATTTCATCATAGATTTAGTACATGATAGGATCATTGATTTGCAGTTGTGTCCTTCCTCTAAACAGACTGCTGACATATTCACCAAGACATTCACTAAGCATAAGTTTCAGACTTTGCGGGATCGCCTTGCAGTGAAGAACACAATTTCCTAGCAACTACTTTTTCTTCTTTTGATACATTGTCTTTTGAGGGGGGGTTTTGTTCCCACGTGGTTTTCCCTCTTTCCTCTTTTTTTATTCAGTGTTCATTAGTTGCATTGTACATGAGTACCTAATATGTCCTAGTATTCGAGACTCATTTTTTACTCCATAATGATGTTTAGAGGGGATGTTGGAGAAATTTATATTTTTGGCACACTAGTTCAGTGACAGTTAACTGACTAGTTATATTTTAAACTTTCTAATCTTAGACCATCACTATTATGCATGCATTCCTAATTATAGGATGTCATTGAATATAGGAGTGAAGATCACTCACTCATTGATTAGATCATAATATACATTGATTCTCATTCTTCATTGTGTATCTCTCTTCCTTTTCTTGATAATCTTTGTTTATTTATGCTTTAGCTAGGTCTCCTGTGTAGGTTTCCATGAAACACTGACAGGGAGTTGAGTCATGTAGGTTTTGTTTTACTCCCAAAGTAGGGATTCGTCAGAGCCCTATCACACTAGTTGATCGTTCGGTTAAGAATGGTCCCAAAGGATCCTTGGATCCACAACTCACGTTAATTCTTGACTCTGGCGTTTGGAGATTTTGATGCTATGATGCCTCTACTCTCCTGAACTGGTCAATGCTAAGATGACTATGGCGTAGATCCAATGGTTGGGGTAGTTCTCAGGTGTCCTTAGATATACATCCCACATCACTTCACAACTCCTTCATTCGATAGTTTTAGCAGTTGTAAGGTGATATCATCTCGGAGTTCCGAACTCTCGGAGCTTCGAAGCCAATAAGAGCTTAGCTCCTTTCGGACTAGCACAGGGTTCCTAGACCTTGGTCATATGGGTCCTCCAAAAATTCTCATGGGATACACACTTAACTCTTATCTATCAATTTGTTAAGGCCATGGGCATGAGTTCTCGATCACACAAGTGAAAGGTCTGAAGGAGGCACCCTCCTTCCACATAGTTTGAACTTAGTATTCCCGCAAAGGTAAAATTTGAGGGGTCAACGGGGCTTAAGCATTCCAGTTAACCCCACCTCAAAATAATTGGTCGGCTAGACCACTAGAGTCACAAATATATAACATCCAAACAATATACCATCATTCCTAGATATCAAGGATGTATCTATATAGAGAAAATAAAATCATTCAATCAGACATTTAAATTCAAGTTTACAAAATCTATGGAATACTTAGCTATTTTAGTTGATATCCAACCAACTCACCATGGGTGTTCTCCCTTCCACCCAACCACAGTCTCAGAGGAATTCATTCTTGGCACTCTATCCACCCCCGTACCAAGCCATGATATCACTAGGGAAATTTTGTAGTTTCTCAGAGTCTCTCTCTCCCTCTGTCACAACAACTCTTGCAATTCCTCAGAGAATCTCTCTCTCTTTGTCACAAAATCTACAAGGTTTATTAGATACTCCCTCAACATCAATATCACGACCTTCTGCTCAGCTCTACAAATTCTCAGAGATCCTTTCTCTTGTTCTCTCTAGTAACCAGAACAACTTGTCAAGCTTCCAGTTCTTCTTCTTAGCTGGAGAGGCTCATGCGCTCTTCCTATTTTCTTATGTATATATAGGTAACGCATTCCCCTCAGTGTTTCCCCTTCTTCTCTTCCTTCATGTGTATTATTTCACACCTTTCCCCTCCTCGGGAAATTTCTAGACCTATCATGTTCCTTATGTTAGAAGGAAACTCAGGTCAGTCTAGGCCTGGAGGAAAAACTGCCATGTGTGGTACTTCAAGCTGATAGTTTTCTGTCTCCCCAGGAAAACCCTCCATGATTCCATTCATCAGGGTGGTTGATTTTTCAACCACCATTCCTTTTCTTATTAACTGATTTCTCCCTTGGATCAGGATGAGGCTTATTATTTCAACAAGGAGAAATTTGGGTTATTTTGTCAGAATGAACCCTCTCCATAGTTTCCTCACTCTTTTCCTCTAGTGATATCATGGCCAATACTTTATCCCCACATTCATTCATTGGAAATATAAATAATAATACATTTACATTATACACATGACATAATATGGTAGTCATAATTAATGATTAATTACAAGATGGGGGAAACAGGGGTGTTACAATCCCTCCCCCTTAAAAGGAACACCATCCTCGATGTTCTTTCTCAGTAACACCTGTCATGCCTTTATCATTCAACTACTTCAAAAATATTTATCCTCTTTCTTGTTCAGGCCCTTACCAGACTCTTGGCCTTCGTCACCTACCTTCAATAATATTGGAAAAAAAGAATCTTAATAACAATTCCATGCGAAAACATTTTACTATTGTTCAAAATTCAAGAGGATTGGCATAATACTTATTTGGCATAAAACATTTAAGAACAATACTTATTTGTGTAGTTCATGGATTGGAATCCACATGGTTGTCTTGTTTTCTTGGTCAACTGATTTTCCTAGACATACCCATTGTGTGCATGATCCCAATCAATAGTGTATGAGAATTATAAAAGTATCCTCTTCCTTGCGATCACTCACCCTCCAAGCTCGGGCTCAGAAATCCCCTTCTCTACTATATAGTCCCTTGGGTAATCCATCTTGCCTTGCCAAGCATTTCTCACACAAGAAGAGTTCCAAATAATTCATTGAGCCTTACAGTCGAGGTGTCCCTCAGACTTGCTCTGTCGAGGCATCCCTTTGGCTTGTGTTTCCACAACACAACATATTATAGGGTGAGAATGGATTACCACAGGGTTCTCATGTCCCAATTAGTAGCATTTTTCATGCTTTCCATCTTGAAAATATTCACATGTCCTCCCTAGACATATATTTTTCATTTCACTTGTATCACGGGTATACCAAAATCATGAGATATTATCATCAATTTCAAATTCATAATTTTCTTGCAAATCTATCACACACACATTTCCAAATTCCACATTTATTTTCAAATCTGTTCTGCACAAGAAATAGATTCACAAGTATGTAAATTTCCTCCCTGTAGCAGTTTAGTTCAGCAGAAAAATGGTCTTCCTCATGGGCTTACAATGATGCCATATCCAAGACCATTTTCTTCCTGTAGTTTCAACATTCCTCAGCCAAACAAATTGTTAATTTTCATGCACTTTATATTTTCAAAACTATGCATACTAACATTCCAAGTCATTTTCATCTATTCAAGGGTACAAAGCAAAAGGTAATATCACTACTTACGTATGCATCCTTTCATCATACTTAATTTTCCAAATGCAATTCAAATATCAAATGGCTTTAATCAATGTGCCAATATTCATGGACACATTCATACCCTATGCACCCTTGCATTGATTTCAAGTTTTCCACACTCTATGAAAAGCACTTTGTCATGGTGTGTTGAAGCTCATCCAACCTCTTTACCAAAGGGTTTAATCACTTCCATTTACTATTACAACATGGCTATGCTTCCTACTACAGGATGATCATGATCCCCAATCAACACATATGAAACTAAAGGTTTCTCTTGAATGCACCCAAGTATTCTCCTTTCAGTAGTAACCAGGGTACCAACACTCGCGGCGAACCAAATTTTCCTTTCTTTAAAACCTCTAAAATTCAAGCAGAGTATTGGAAGGTTGTCCTTCCTTAATGGGAAATCTATTGTTTTCCCTCTTATTCAAACATGCATTTCCTCAATGCATTTCATGCAAAGTGTTAACTATGAGCACCTTTATCCCCAATCTCCCTATATTGGTCATTGTATTCATGGTACTCCTTAATCATTCATTTTATTGCAAGGATTATAACTCATCCTTGACTAGCATAGAGTTCCTCTCTCTATTACTCGAATTCTCCTCATAGTCATCCTCTGCTTTAGGTTGTACATAATTGGCAAATGTCTTTCTCAATAGCTCTAATTTCTTTATACACATGACATACATCACAAATATATTAGTTGTTATGTAAAATAAAAATGCTTGTATCATAATATTCAAATCAATAAAAAAATCCAGATATTCCCCAACATATCTCTATGCACTCTACCACATTACTCCTTAATGTGTTGGCTAGTGAAGTTAATCAAATTTATTTAGTTGTATTCCATGGCCATACAACCATCAACGTCCTTATGCCAAAACACTTACCTTCATTAGTAAATCAATCTCTCGTACCATAGAGATACAATAAACAACAAGGAAGGGGTCAAGGATCTCTTCCCTCGTCCAACTCCTTCTACTCTACCCTGGACTTTCAGTCAAATGGAGTTATTTTTGAAGGCCTTACCACCTTTAATTATCACAACTTAACCAAGCCTATTCATTTAAATAAACTTATTTATTCATTCACCCTTGTTCCAGCTGTACTTGTTCCCACAACTGTTCTTCTAAAGCTTACATCTTTGCTAAACAATTCATAGTTCTTAGGGTGAGGAAGGTGTTCCTCCTTTTTTTCCTTGTTTTCTTATGCAATATACTTCTTATTGTGATCTCCATGCTTTGTTCCTTAAATATTTTTGGTTAGGTTCACCTCAACCTTCTTGGTAAATCAACATGCTACAACAAAAAACCTTTTGTTCACAATGAATCATGAACCTGTGCATTCTGCACATTACCATTCGGTTATCAGAATGGTCAACATTAATTTGTTATCCTTCCACTTATACGTTTTGTTTTAGATTGTAATCCATGATTCTTATATAGATATATATATATATATTCTTTCATCCCACTGCACAATTCTCAGTAGCCATTAAGGTGGGGACTCTATTCTCCTAACAAAGTCTTCACAGAGTTACTCCCCAAGGAACTCATTTAGCATGCAACTTCCTTATTGCATATCCTTCACTATCTGTGATGCCCTCAACCTCGAGTTAGTTTTAGCTGTGTACAAATTATTTCTATAAGGAATATAAACATGAATATTTGTTATGCATCCATATATTTTATCCACACATATTCCTTGTTTTGTTAACTTACATCTATGATGCACTTAACCACATGCATAATCATAAGCCTATGTGTATCTACCATAGGTACATTTTGCAGATCACATACATCTTTTCATTAAAATCATTTAACTCATGATTGTTCACAATTGTTCTCATGCTGTCCTCAAAGGCATACTCATGTTTCCTTTTATCATGACAACAAAGTGTCCTTTCTCCTTTACTCTTTCATCTATTTATACTAGACTTTCCTGAGGGAATGGAACACATTCCCCTCAAGCTATCACTAAAAATGAATTGTCATGAATCTTTAGAATAGATTCAGCCATGCTTCCATGGTATCCATTCAATCTTGGCAAGTGGAATTCTTTCCTTACATTTCACTCATCGAGGAAGTCCTATCATGCCTTTAGTATACATATATTCTTACATCATACATGTGCATCACTTGCACATTTAATATCACTCATATATATTTGTTCTTATTATCAGTCTTGATATCAAGAAACCTCACAATGCATTAAATCCATGCACTCAAGAATATACACACATAGCCCAAACATTCATCAGGCAAGCTCATTGCTTGCACCTTTTCCATGTCATTCATACTCATGGATATATCATAGTTCCAGATCCTTCTCCCAAGGATATTACTATCATTATCATGACAAGTTCCATATAGATACTCAAGATTGAGCTTCCCTCTTAGTTGAGATCTTACAGTCATATGATTTTTTTAATAAGGTATGCACATATGTGTATATATGTAGGTGCATCTCTTGCACCTTTTTACCTCATCCATTCACATTGATATTTTAGTTTTAATATTCATGTTCTTTAGTGAGATATTATAGTCACTCATATGGCTAGTCTCACATTCATAATTCATATTGATGTTTCCCCCTCTACATGGAAATAACCAACAAGGGTCACTTTTTCCCTTTCTATTATAAAAACCTTCCATAATTCAAAACTCAGATGGGTAGTTATTGTATCAGTAAAGGAAGTAAGATAAACATTTATATTCTCTTATTCATGCCTTCAGTTCACTTTTGGTAATCAAATATCTTCAATCTCTTCAAGGGAATATTTTCCTAAACTCTCTCTTATAGCTATTTGAGTGTACCAAGCCATATCCATATGGCTACCATACACCTCTGGATGTCAACTTGATCCATTGGTCATCTATAAGTGTCCCAACACTTCCTTTACCACATTCAAGATCAACATTTCATTAATCATTCTACCTTATCCTCACAAGGCGTTGTGTACTCAACATCATCAACCTTTTACTTATGACGCCATAGTCAGATCATCACTAACCATATGATCACCATATTTTACATTCAATGGCAAACTATAGTAAGTATATATGCATGTCACAAGCATGCTATATTTTTGTGATATGCATTTCAGCATATCTTCATGCACCAAGCATTATACCCATGTCTACAGTGCAGACGGGTTCCACTTACTTACCTCTTGCATTCTCATGCATAGAACTACCCTTAGAGGATATATATTTACACTGATTTAGCACAACCATGAGCTTTTGAAATTTCTCACATCATTTCACTTATCCCTTGAAGTTCATTCTTAGTCCACACAACTTCTTTTATTTTACAAAGAGTGTTACCCCAATAGGAAGTTTTTCAGTTATGACAGGTCAAGTAGGATGATGTCACCTACTTCCATAAGGTCTCTAGGAATGGAGGATTGTACTCCCAATGCCAAATCCTTCATTTAATAAACACTTTTAATTATCAAAGGCTTCATTAAGCCCCACTTTATAGGAAATTCTTGCTACCTCTTCAATCCATTTTCCCCTCTAGACTCAAGTATCCCTTAAAGTTTTATAAGAAAGAAAATAATTACTTGAGTCTTTCATGAGCCCAAGCAGGCCAATTGTTGTTGCCTACTCTGATACCAATTTGTAACACACCCAACCCATTAATTACATTTTTAGGGATGGGGCATCAAAATTTCTCTTTCCTCCATCATATTGAATCCTCTCCTTGAGGTATCCTGCAACTTCTACTCGTCAAGAAATTTCCAACCACTGTCTCAATGCTCCAATCTGAGCTCTGGATTGGAAGTTTTTCCCTTCCGAAGTTACGCGAGCCTCATTGGTCAAAGGCCACGTGGCACCCACTGGGTCCATCTCATTCATACCACCCCCAAATTCCTACATCCATGATGGAACTCCATCCACAATCCAATCCAGTCGTGGGACTCAATCCTCATTGAACACATATGCTAGAGGGGGCATTCGATGTTTGACAATTCTTCACTGAACACCTCTTTTCCATTATGCATGTCAATATTCTAGAGTCCTGAAATATCGAACTCCCGAAGGAGCCTGAAATCTCACCACATGGCTCCAACCTTTGGGCTTTCCAACTTATCTAAAACACTGCACCCCAATCCTTCGGAGTCCTGAAGGGTACCCACTTACACATGGTGATGCATTAAACGTAGAGATAGGAACATGTGGGTCTGACCCTTCGGTTGATTTATCCCCAACATCCCAGGATCCTAATATTTTTTAAGTTCTGAACTCCCGAAGTCTCAGGTACTCCACCAACGTTTGGTTGAGTACTCATGCACCAGCGGAATGACATGCGACAAAGGCCAAGGGTGACACGTGTCGTCATCAGGGGGTGGAACATGTCACATTCTAATGGGCACATGGGGTCTGAGGAATTCACAAAACAAGGTGACACGTGGCACATGGGACGTGGGTCCACACCACCCTGGGTGGTGTCAGCATGCCACATCACTCTGGAATGACAATCCTCTGACGTCCCTTACATCCCATGGTTGATATGCATCCATGTAGGTCCATGAATATACGGCTCCTGTTACTTCGTAAATTCATCATTTGGGGGTTTGGTTGTGCACCTTCCTCTTTTATCCTAGTGTGGTCAATGTCGGGCTGACCATGGTCTAGATCTAATAGTCATGGGATATCTCGAAGCATCCCTAGATATATAGTATGCGTCACTTCGTGAGATTGACATTCAGGGGGTCTACCCGCTCATTACTCCTTTTCTCCTAGAGTGACTTTTCCGAAGTGCTACACATGAATCTTTCCACTAGTGGATCAAACAGTTGGGAGAGGTTCTCAATGGAGTCCCTAGATCAATGACTCACAAATCTAGCTCAGGGGTCCCTTGGTCTCAGTATTAGGAAACTCCTAAAGGGACACCTATAAACCAAAAACTCATTAACAAAATATGTGGCACATGCCTCGGTTCATCGACGTCTCTTTGATCTGCCACAAAGCCGCCACACATGGCATTGTCGTCACTCAACATGTGCTCCTGACGTGATATGTGCATCCCCATGAACATATGACTGAGAGGGATTCAGAAGTATCTGAAGATTAATGTCTCACAATACTTCGCAACTCTGGAATTTGGGAGTTGAGTAATGTAGGTTTCGTTTTACTCCCAAAGTAGGGATTCACTGGAGACCTTTTACACTAGTCGATCGGTCGGTTAAGAAGGGTCTCAAAGGATCCTTGGATCCATGACTCATGTTAATTCGTGACTCTAGAGTTTAGGGATTTTGATGCTACGACACCTCTCCTCTCCCAAAGTGGTCAACGTCGAGATGGCTATGGCATAGGTCCAACAGTTTGGGTAGTTCTCGGGTGTCCTCATATGTATGGCCTGCGTCACTTTGTGACTCCAAAATTCAAGAGTGTTTTAGGTTGTAAGTTTATATCATCCCATAGTTATGAACTCTCGGAGCTCTGAAGAAAATAAGATCTTATATCCTTTCGGACTAGCACAGGGTTCCTAGACCTTGGTCATATGGGTCCTCCGAAACTTCTCGTGGGATACACGCTTAAATTTTGGCTATGAATTTGGTAAGCCCGTGGGCATGAGCCCTCGGTCACACATGTGAAAGGTCTAAAGGAGGTTCCCTCCTTCCACAAAGTTTGAACTTAGTATTCCCATGAAGGTAAAATTTAAGGGGTCGGTAGGGCTTAAGAATTCCAGTTAACGCCACCTCAAAATATTCGGTCAGATGGACCACTAGAGTCACAAAGATCTAACATCCAAACAATATACCATCATCCCTAGATATAAGAGATGTATCTATATAGAGAAAATACAAGCATTCAATCATACATTTAAATTCAAGTTTACAAAATCTATGGAATACTTGTCTATTTTAGTTGATAGCCAACCAACTCATTGTGGGTGTTCTCCCTTCCACCCAACCATAGGCTCAGAGGCATTCATTCTTATCACTTTGGCCACCTCCTTTACAAGCCATGATATCACTAGGGAACGTTTGCAATTTCTCAGAGACTCTCTCTCCCTCTGTCACAACAACTCTTGCAATTTCTCAGAGACTCTCTCTCTCTGTCACAACATCTGCAAGGTTTATCAAATTCTCCCTTATCATCAAGCTCGTGACCTTCTGCTTAGGTCCTATTCTATGAAAATTCTCATAGATCCTTTCTCTTGTTCTCTCTAGTAACCATAACAACGTATCAAGCTTCCAGTTATTCTTCTCAGCTGGAGAGCCTCACATGCTCTTCCAGGTCATGCATTCCCCTTGGTGTTTCCCCTTCTTCTCTTCCTCCACATGTATTATTGCATGCATTTCCCCTCCTCGGGAAAGTTATGGACTAGTCCAATTCCTCATGTCAGAAGGAAACTTAGGTCATTCTGGGCCTATAGGAAAAACTGCCCTTTGTGGTACTCTGGATTGAAATTTTTTTTTCTCCCAAGGTAAAACATCCATTCTTGTATTCATTGGGGTGGTTGATTGTTCAAACACTAGTCATTTTCTTATTAACTAATTTATCCTTGGGATCAGGATGAGGATTATTGTTTCAGCAAGGATAAATTGGGTCATGTTTTCATAATAAACCCTCCATAGTTTTCTCACTCTTTTCCTCTAGTGATATCATGGCCAGTACTTCAATGCTTCAGCCCCACAATCATTCATGGTCAATATAAACAATAATACATTTACATTGTACACATGCCATAGCATGGTAGTCATAATTAATGATTAATTACAAGCTGGGGGAAACATGGGTGTTACATATAAGCCCAAGTGTGTCACCTTGGGGAGCCCCAATGTTCTTTTTGAAGAAGACATATGGAACCTTAAGGTTGTGTATTTATTTCAGATAATTGAATAAGGTTACCATAAAGAACAAATAACATTTTCCAAGTATTAATGATTTGTTCGACTAGCTAAAAGGAGAAAGAATCTTTTCCAAGATTGACTTGAGATTTGGATATCATCATGTGAAGATAAAAGAATAAGACATAAGTAAGATAAAATTCAGAACATGATATGGACATTATTAATTCATGATAGTTCCATTTGGACTATCAAATGCCACACCTATTTTTATGTTCCTAATGAATGGAGTTTTCAGGGAATACCTAGACAAGTTTGTAATTGTTTTCGTAGATGATATTCTCATCTACTCTAAGTATGATGAGCAGCATGAGAAGAATTTAAGAACGGTGTTGCAAGTTTTAAGAGAGAATAAATTGTATGCTAAGCTAAGTTAGTGCATATTTTATCAAAAGAAGATTCACTACTTGGGGCATATAATTTTAGTAGGAGGGATAACAGCAGATCCTAAAAAAATAAAGGCCATTAGAGGATGTCGTGTGCCAAGAAATTTCATGGAAGTCAGATCATTCATGGGTCTTGTCGGTTATTACTGAATATTCATAAAAGTATTCTCAAAGATTTCAAACCCAATCACTTCTTTACAAAAGAAGGGAGTGAAATTTGAATGGACTTCCAAGTGTGAAGAAAGTTTTCAGCAGCTAAAAGACATCTTGACAAGTGCACCAATCTTGAATATTGTATATCCGGATGAATATTTTGTTGTGTGCACTGATGCATCCAAAGAAGGGATCGATGGATTCCTAAATCAAAAGGATCCCGTGGTATGCTATGAGTATAGAAAATTAAAAGAGCATGAGAGGAATTATTCTACATGTGACTTGGAATTAACAACAATTGTACATGCATTAAAAATGTGGAGACATTACCTCATGGGAAGAAAATTTGAGCTAAGGATAGACCACTGTGGTCTGATTTTTTTTTTTGGATAGCCAACATTAAATTCCATACAAACTATATGGATTGAATTTATTACTGAGTATGACTTCGAAATTAAGCATATAAAGGAAAGGAAAATCAAGTGGTTGATGCACTCAGTAGGAGAGAACATGAGAAGCATATTGCAGCCATCATCATGTATAAGATTGACCAGAAAGATAAAATTATTGAAGCTGCAATTTTAGATCAACAATATTTGAAAATGAAAGAAACATTACATCAAGGAAATTTACAACAGAAGTTTAATTATTATGAGTTAAAGGAAGATGGAATTCTCACATACAAAGACAAAGTGTATGTACCAAATTCTAATGAGTTGAAAAATGCAATGCTGAAAGAAATGCACAATGTTCCATATGTGTGGCACCCAAGATATCATAAGACAATTGCAGTTGTAAGAAGCTAATATTTTTTGTCATAAATGAAGAAAGAAGTGGCTGATTATATAGCTAGATGTCTAGAAAGCTATAAGGTGAAGATTGGGCATAGGAATCCAATGGGGTTATTGCAGCCATTGTTGATCCTAGAATGGAAGTGGGAAGTTTTCATAGTTTATTTCATTACAAGGCTTCCCAGAACAGTGAAGCAACATGATTCCATCATGGTGGTGGTGAATAAATTGACTAAGGAAACACATTTTATCACGGTGAATACTACACACAAGAAAAAAAACATTGCAAAGATTTACATGAAAGAAGTTGCTAAGCTAAGTGAGTGCCTAAGGAAATAGTTTTAGACAGAGATCCAAAATTCACATCCAATTTTTAGAAGGGTTTGTTCAAAGGCTTTGGGAAAAATTTAAATCTTAGTACAATGAATCACCCAAAGTCTGACGGGAAAATAGAGACGACTAACAAAATGATTGAGGACATGATTAGAATGTATGTGATGGATCAATCATCAAAGTGTGAAGATTATATCTACTTAGTGGAATTTTCTTACAATAATGGGTATAAAGCCTCATTAAAAATGAGTCCATTTGAAGCATTGTATGGAAGAAACTGTAATACACCAATGAGTTGGGATAATCCAACAGATAGAGTAGTTGTTGGGCCAAATTTGTTAAAGGAAATGGAAGAGAAAATGACAAATCTCAAACATAATTTAAAGGCTACCCAGGATAGGTAGAAAATTTATGTAGATAAGAACATAGTGCTTAGATGTTTCAAAGTGTCGAACATGTGTTTTTAATAGTGAAGGAGAAAATAAATTCACTAATATTAGGAAGTTTCCCAAAGTTGGCAGCAAGATATTGTGGACCTTTCGAAATATTAGAAAAGATAGGGCCAGTTGCATACATGATAGCATTTTCTGCATCCATGAGATTTCATAATGTATTTCATGTATCATTATTAAGGAAATATGTGCCTAAAACCAACCACATAATTGATTGGAATGTGATCCAGGTGGAGAATGAAGGGGATTTCCAGGTGGAACCAACACACATCCTAGACCAAAAATTCAATGTTCTTAGGAACAAGACCATAGGGATGGTAAAGGTTCAATGTAATTGATGCGATATTGAAGATTCTACATGAGATAATGAAGAAAACATGTGGGAATAATACTCACAAAGTTTTGACAATTTTGAAGAAAATAGAAAGAAAGACTCAATTTTGAGCAGTTGCAGTTCTAAAACCACATCTCAGAGTCCTAACCAACTGCATTGGGGGCCTTGATAAAATAATGGCTCATTCCTTAGGTTAATCCTGACAAAATAATGGTACATTCCTTGGGTTATCCCTGGTAAATGAATGGTGCATTCCCTGGGTCAACGGGTTGAGAGCAACGCGATATTTTGGTTGGAACTGTTGTTGGAGTTGTAAAAGGGAAGAATTTTATCTATTAAAGCATGGTGATGTAATTTTTTGTATGTATGTATATCGACATAGTGTTCACTGAGGGCAAAGAAAAATTTTAGAGGAGGGGGAATCTAACATCCCCACTATAATCCCCTTTTTAATTAATGCTTGATGTAGATATAATGTGTGGCTACGACCAAAGTGATGTATATGCAGATGTATTTCTGAATTTAATTAATAAAATGTGATTTCAAATGGTAAGGGGACATGGACATAGATGGGTGATGAATTAATACACAAGAGAGGGGAGAGTCTAAGATAATGGCCAATAGGGGTCCAAGGGGGAATTACCCATGTCTATTAATTTCACTCACATTCCTAAATTTTATTATGACTATGTATTAAACTCTAGTTTCCAATGGAGTGTTCCCAAATCCAATCATTGAATGGATGTAAGAGGGTGTGTGTGAGAATTCACATCCCATAGTTATTGGGAGCATGGGGTTGAGTACAATCATCTTGGGGAAGCATGCAAGTCAAGAAAGAAAGCTAAAGGAGAGGAAATTTGTATGGGAAACTACAACAATTTTAGATAGGAATGTTTTATGCATGAACAACAAGTAAAGAGGAAGAAAGAGAGATTGGAGATGGAGCATCCATGGAGCAAACATTTTAGAGCATGATGGAGCATATTTGGAGTTTAATACTAAAGAACCAAGTTGTCAAGCCTGAAGAGTGAACTCATGTGTGAGTTTCACTATAACATTATGTGTTTGTTTTTGTTTGTTGGTAGTTTTCCTAGAAATGAGTTCCCTTGAGTTCCAATCTAAGATATTCATGGTTACCTATGCTAGAGATACCCTGATAAATGAATGGGATGCTCAAGGGACTAATATCAGTGAAGGGGTACATTCCTTGGGTTGGGCAGGTTCAGAGGAAGAGGGATAGTGAAAAATTAGGATAACTATAGGAGAATATCACTGGGTTGTGGGATTTCTAAGTTGTGAGTGGACAGTGAGAGACCACCCTCTTTTGTGGATTATTATCCTTATCTCGAGGGTGAATTGATGTTGAAATATGGAACAACATGTCTATGTTTGGGTGGAACATCATTCCCAAGCAGTTGGTTGCACAATTATTGTTAAAAGATAACTATTTTGTCTATTTTTTGTCTTGTATTTATGAGTTAAATTGTTGTGCATGAACTCTGTGTATTAGACTGATTTATATGTTGTTTTAATTGATTTTTTAGTTTCATTTCATGTTTATATGATAGCGTTGTAGATGGATCTGTTTTATGGCAATAGACAACAATTAAAATTGGTTGTAATTGTAGCTGATCAACTTCAAGAATTTAATTATTTGTAATTTTTTTGTTTTTATGGGTATTTTTCACTGTAATGTTCCTCGGTTGGGTTGGGGAATGTTACAGTAATGAAAAGTTGTTTATTTTTTCAACAGTGCTATGGTTTTATAAATATTTTCGTTTCTAATTTGTTAAGGACATATTCCAATATGTAGCTATATATACATAGATTTTCTCTTGTTTTTGATATGTATGTGGTGGAGATAATGATATAAGAACTATGTAAAATCTTCCAATTTTTTGAATATAAATATAGTTCCCTTTTTTTTATGAGTTATTTATTAAAAGCGTGTTGTAGATGAGAGTTATATTCTTTGCTGAGAATTTTTGGAGTGGATCCCGCTTCAAGAGGTACAAATCCAAGTTTGTTTGTTGCTGATAATTGTGTTTATATTTCTTCATTTTAACTTAAATGTAATACTCTATTTATACTCTATTGTTTTTTTGTTTATGAACATATTCTTACACATGCCTATTTTCATTTGCTACCAAATTAATGTTGTAGTGTTATATGTGTGTTTTGGTTATTATGAATGGGGTATTAGGGTGAAGTCCTAAGCCATCTATTGTTGATATCTATTGATATTGTTGGGCCTCACTCGATGTCCCCATCGAGTTAGGCCCTGTAATCAGGGCTGACAATTTACCCCATTTACTATCCATGAAATTTGGGGAAGTACTCGGAGGGTTTCCCTAAATTATGACATGCCCTAAAAATAAACGTCTACAAAGTTTTAATTGCATAGGTTTGCACTTCTATTTTTGTTGTAAATTGTCTTGGTAGTGCATTTAAGTCAACATAAAACACTGATGCACTTCAATCTTATAGGTGCATCATGCACTAAGTTTTATTAAAAAAAGGAACAATATGTGGATTTATCATCAATGTACCAAAATATGAATATAGAAAAAATAAGCGAGCATTTCATTTTGTAAAACTCAATTTATAAAAGAAAATATTGATCCCTATTTGATTATTTTTCCAAAATTTAAAGGGGAGGATTGTTCAATATAGATTTACCAAGGAGGACTTTGGGGTGGGCATATTGTTTTGAAGAGACAAATTTGTAAGGGTCATCATAGATCACAAACAAATGTGTAGAGGATAGATTTGAGGTATGTAACTTCATTCTATTTATCTCAAATTTTCCCTCAATTGATTCAAAAAATCGATAATTTATTTTGTTTATTCCTAATGATATTTATAGTGCATTTTCAAGAAAATAGAAGAGTTTCTAATTTACTATAGTGTTTTAAACCCTAGTTTCATTTTTGTGTCTTTTTTTTCTTTATGTTATGAACTCTAGCATTTTATATTTTACTATCTCTCTTATTTCACAGTTAGATTATTTTTAGGAAATGGATTTTTATTGGCTTTATGTATTCATATATGGATATTTAGGTATCTATTGGATTGGTACCACTCATATCATTGGATTAGAAACCTTATTACTATAAGTTTTTTTTTTTTTTAAACAATATCATTGTTTGTGGTGTGTACTAAACAATAAACATGCATCGATGCATTTTTCTTGTAAAGTGCACCATTTGGTACCAACTTTAAGAAAAAACAATTAATTTTTATTTTAGCAGTGTGCACTATATGATAAGAATGCATCAATGTGAAACACTATACTATGTGAAATATTTCATATTACTATACTGAACACACTGCCTAACCTGGAAAACAATTTTAGCATGAAATTCTTTACTTCGTTTCTATAACATATTTCATAATTTGTGTATTTTATTATGAAAATTTTATTAGTAGAAGATAACTAATAGAATACTAGGGAAAAAACTTATATCAATGAACGTGAGGGAAGCACATCCCAAGAAGAGAACATGGAAAGTTATTTTAAATGTTTAATATAAAATTAATATATTTGAATTATCTATAATTTTAAATGATATGTATTGGATAATGTGTGCATGTGGAGAAAAAACTTGAAGAAATCTATAAGAATGTTTGGAATCTGAGTGGAAAAGAGAATAAAACATTTATGGAAATGTTCCAAAGATAGGAATTAGGTGGATGAAAAGGTGACCAATATGAATATTTTCTTTGACTTCTTACTAATATTGTACTTCTTAACAATAATAAAAAACATGTTTCAAACATTCAATTATGCACTTGTTGAATGTTATGCAGGAACCGACATCGAGGGAACAAAATTCATCCTAATAATATAAAAGTTATGAAGGATACAATTATGATGAATTTGTCCTTATTTCATATAAAGTGATGCTAAAAGGTAATTATTGGGTTGTGGGATTTTTATAAAACTATGAGGGATTTAGTGAAAATAATGTATAGACATTTTTTTCACTTATAGTACAAAAATCAGTCTAATAACTCTAAGAATAGGGTTTATATAAACTACAATGAGCACTTCCAGAGAAATGGTTAATGGGACCTGTGAGACTTGCAATAGCCAAAACATACAATAACAAAAAAATATCATTTAAAAAATATTATTGCTAAAAATGTTTTCTATAATATGCATATACTAGTCCAAAAAATACCAACATAATATTATTTTTCTATATTTATTTCCATATAAATATTAAACAATTTTTTCATTGTGCTTTTAATTTTTTTGGAAGATTCATGTGTTGATTAAGGTTGGTTGTCATTTATGTCAACCCTTGAAGAAATCCCCATAGCACAAAGGCTTGGGTAATGGACCCAATATTCTTTGATGTAAATATGACTCATTATTGTTTTTTCATGGTTGATAAGAAGTAAATATGGATGAACTCCAAAGTGGTCCCCTTATGGTGAAATTCCTCACGGGAAGACGCTTTGGGGAGTAAGAGAACCCATGATTAATTGTGGAATAATGAGATGAAGGAAAGTGATTTTTTCAGGGAAAAAATCCTAGATGGATAGTCCTTGTCATTTCATTTCTGGTGGTATGTAGAACGTCACATAATTCCTCACGGTTAGAGAGTTATGGCCATGAGAAATTGGAGACCCCAGGTTTGGGTAATGGACCCAAGTTTGTTTGATGGGTGATGGTATGAGTTATGATATATTTTCAGATAATACTATTCTATATGGATAGTACAT
>ML799135.1:104176-127651 GCA_009831015.1 Picea engelmannii | reverse complement strand
TGATATAACATTTGAAGAAAAAGGATTATAATTACGATATTACTGATTCACCTCCCCTCTTAGTAATCCAACATCATGTTTTTGTGATATTTAAAACATGTTGGCAAGGATGTCAAAAAAATTGTAGAAGGAGATGTTGAAACAAATGAGCATACTTGCATTGCAAGAGGAACCATTCCAACAACAAAATGCATCAAACTTATGTAATCCTTCATTTTTCTATCTACAAAAAGTTCAATTATCGCATGAAAAACTATATGAAAAGGAAGAAAATAGTTGATCATAAAGTTTGTGAGTATTTATTCTTGCCTTGCTTAATATTTCATATTTATTGTGATTTATATATTTTAACTAATTTATAATTGTTCATGGATGTTTTCTAACAAACCCTAACATGCAAACAAGATCCATTTGAACTGTTGATTGACATTGGATCAAGTATGAGTTATGAGTATATGTTGGAGTGTCAAGGGTTAATTGAACAATTTGTAAGTAGCTATATTGTTTTACATCCCTTATTTTATAATTGATGGAGCAAAAATATACCTTAATTATATGTATGATTTTTCATGTCATATAAAACTCATGGTAAACAAAGTTGGAGTGGATCCAATAGAATATATGATTATAGGAAGCATGAAGCATGACTTTGAAAGAATGTGTATTGTTTATTAATCAATCATTTCTATCATGTGCTTTTCAATTTATGAAATCATCTATGTTATACTGTAAATGTAGATATACTCATTACACTTCATTTATGTTTATAGATGGAATATGAATAGGCAAGATGTAAAAATCAAGACAATCCACAAAACATTCCAAATAACTGAAGTATGATATCTAGAGAAAGTGATGAAGAAAGAGGCATGTAAATAGCTTGAGAATTGAATGATGATCACTAAAATTGAATATTAGTAGTTGTATATTTTCAAATGTTTGTTTGTGAAATTGTAAATTTTGTTTAATATGAACATATTGTCCTGATTAGATGATGCAGGAGCATCGCTCCAATCCAGCTATGCACCAGCCAACCAGCACATCAAGCACGCATTCAATGGAAGGAGAGAGGTGCAGCAATCTCATTTTTCAAAATTTGAAATTTGTATTAAATTTTGTAAGGATGGTAGAGACAAAATCCATGCATGTGCATAGGCTTTAGATAAATTTTTCCTTAAATGGTTGTAAGGTTGAGATCTAGATCCAATTTGGACTAGACAACCATTCAATGGAATTGAATGTAAATTAATGAGAGTTGGTGAGATGGAGGGAAGAGCTCACGGAGCCCGTCTTTGTAAAAAGATCTTCTTTGTATCTAGGTAGAGTTCAATGCAGATAGATAGATGAGAGAATAAGGAGAAGAGAAGAAGTTGTGACTCTGTTGCAGTCTGAGCTCACATTGTAAAGAGGCATTTCACATTAATACAATCAAAGCATTTTTTCCTGCATGTTATTATGTGTTTGTTGATGAATGTATTTATGTGTTTATGATATGTTGTAGATGTATGTTTGTACGCATTTGCAAGTTACAGACATGAATTGTTGTCTGTTGGGTTCTTTGATTCCAGGTCTAGTTCTTTGTGGCTTCATGCAAGGGGTTGTATGAAATAACACTGTGGGCTCTGTCAGCCAGTGCATAGAGTGCATTTCTAAATTCTGCGGAATTTATACAAAGACATGCCAAGAGGGTGTACCAGAGGAATTCATTGACTCAAGGAAGAGGCCTCAAGGTTGTTGACCACCTTGAAGGAAGAACTGTGCAGAGGAGGGCACAGGGAAGACAGAATCACTGAGGATTCTAGAGAACTCTGCTAGGAGGGCATTGAGTGGATGCATAGGGTGCACAGAAAGGAACTCTATTTCGAGTTCAGTGAGAAGACAGAGTCACTAAATATTCTATAGAAGCTCTGCCAAGAGGGCATCGAGCGAGTGCAAGGAGTGCACCAAGAAGAACTCTCTTTTGAGTTCTGAGATAGGAGAAGTGTCAAGGAGAAAGACACTCACAGAGTTGCTAAATACTCTATTTGTTTAGCAAGGAGTGCTTGAGCAGGAGGTTGTCAAGAGGGCACCAAAATTCCCCTTTGAAAGGAGAGAAAAGGGTTGAGTTCCTTAGAGGTTCAAGTTCTAAATCTTAGGAAGGATAGTGTTGTTGTGCACAGAGTAACAACAAAGAGGAGAAGGAAGCTAAGGAACCCTTATGGGTTTCGCAGTTGAAAAAACTCAAGAGGGACAGTGTTCTTAGAATATAGGCGGGAGCCAAGGTTATAGGCTTCACAGCAGAGACAAAGGCCAAGGCCTTTTGGAGAAAGAAATCTTCCAAGGGAAAGGAAGAAGGCCATGCTCAAGGTAGAGCACAACTATCATTAGATCAGTTGGAGAGGTGAGATTTGGGTCATTGAAGTCTACGTCCATATGCATGTAAGAAAGCACACAAGGAAGAGAAAGAGATATGGGCCGTCAAATCTAGTGCAAAGAACCGATAGTCATTGGATCCAGAGGAAGGCACATGGAGTTTAACCTCTGGGAGGTCACGCAGGAGAGCAGATGAAATGGATGGTGGAGACACTTCATGGAGAAGTGAACAATCCTGTGGGTTGTTGGATCTAGAAGAGCAGTGAGGGGATTAAGGCTGAGTATGTTCCGATACTCTAAATCTCAGAAAGGATAGTGACCATCAGATTTGGATCAACGACAACTGTTGATCTCATACAATAAATCACGAATTCAGGATTCGTGAGTTTGGAGGGAAGAACCAAATTCTTGGTTTTGTGAAGTCCCAAGTTGCGAGGAGTAGGGAAGGATATCTAGACTGTTAGATCCAAGCCACAGGAGAACCATTGGATCAGAACCTCCGCGTGGTATCGTGTATCGGGGATTTGGGGGTTGAAAGAATTACTTTTCGAATATGAAGTCGCGAAGTGCCGAGTGCTGAGGTCTTGTGCAAATATGTGGCACATCTATTAGGTGGGGCCGCAGGGTTGACAGGTGGCATAACAACAAGTTCCCAAAGAAAGGTGGAAGTGGGTGATAGGTGGAGGACACACGTCGCCTGGGAAGGAGTCAACCCATTGTTGACTTATCGTGTCTCGGGGATTCGCAAAGGAGGAGCATGAGGGCTCAACACTCAAACTCGTGAAGTCACGATTTGCAAGTAGTGCTAGCACTTATCCCTAGCCGGTGGTTATGTGTGGAAGGCGCTAGCGAGGAAGGATCCATACCCGTATCGCATCTCGGGTATAGGAGGTTTGGAGTCGAGGGTCATCGATTCAAAAACTCGTGAGATCATGGGTCACGAAAGGCACTTACACATCACGAGTCATGAAAGGCACTTGCACTAAGGCCCGGTTGTGGTCACATGGAGACATAAGGCTCGTGTCTGGTGTTAATTTGCGCAAGCCGGGTTTTCACGAAGGACCTGTGGATCGAATTCATGAGGTTCCAAATAGGGATCCGAGGAAGCTGCTTCAGCTCGAGGAGAATTTAGAACGATCCTGAATGGATCTCGGCCAGAGGGTCGGGGGTCTGGATCATTAGATGATGACATATTACCAATAATTGTAACAATTATTTATTGACTTTTTAATCATTGTGGACCTTTATGTTGTCCTATTTTGCATGAAAAAGGATATGTTATTCTTATATAATAAAATGGATTTCTTGTTCTATTATATTTTCTAGTGTCTTAAAATGTTACGTTGCTTATAAATATATGGATAATTTAACTTGTTACAATGAACATAAGTGTAATCAGATAGTATATTCTTTTAAACAATACAACACATTAATGTAATGATTATATCCAAATGAAATAATTAAAATAATAAAATCAATATTGTTATAAAAATTATTTGATTTTTATGATTAAGTGAAATTAAAAAAAAAAAAAATTCCAATTGCATACTTGCAATGTGGAAAAATTCAACACCACATTGTATTCATTCAAAAGCAATGGTGTGGTTCATACTTATTTATGCATCATTTCATTTTAATGAGTATTATGTGTTGCTGCAAATTCTTGTAATAAAATCATCAATGCTCTTAAGGAAAACAAAAGAATCATTTCCTTCAATGATACAATTACCACTGCCATTATTGTTATTATAACCATTAGAAGAAATTATGATGCAAGGTAATAAATGCATCCGGGATTACAAAATATATGATACACATTAGTTCATGGTATATATTTTTAAAGCCTTGATGTGTATCAAATATTGGCACACCAGTGTATATTATTGATAAAAGTGCCCTGATACTTTCAATATCTAATATGCGTGTAGGGTATTCAAAATATATAATACACATTGGTGCATAGTATACATAGTGAATCTCCAATGCATATAAAATGTTAATGAGCAGATGTGTTTACTATATATTTTTGTGCACCAATGCACACTATTGATGTAAGTGCACAAACAAAAAACATCCATTGGAACCTTTGACTGCCCATAATTTGTAGTTATAGTGAAAATACATTAAAACATTTGTTAAAACCTCTACTACCATAATGGAGATTTTAGCACAAGTTTTTATTATAATTTTTGCCAATCTTGTAACATTAAAAAACTCTACAAAAACCTCTACTAGGTGGTGTTTTCCTTGTATTGACAACACCATTGCTCCTTAAAATAGCTTGCATGTATCCTTTTCAAATATGTTTTACACACTTGCATCACTCATATTAATCACATAATGCATAATCGTAGAATATGCATATGTTGGGAAGGGTTTTAACCCTTCCATATTTAAGAAACAACCAAACCCTTCCATGTCCTATGATTTTAGTTATCGAGTCATCTCCTAGGAAAGGATCGCCTCAATTATACTTTTCATATTAACAAAACCACTCCTTATGAGGAGTCATGTGAAAATACACACCTGAGTCAATCAACCATTCATCATGATCTGAATGTGTACTTGTAGATTCCAAGTACATATCCCCTCCTTCTAAGGAGGCCTTCTCTTCTATCGAATGAGCATCATAAAATCCTTTATTTTATCAATTTATTTTATCTATCGTCTTTCTTATAATTCCCATCTTTACCACATTTCTTTAATTTCCTTATATATTGTCATAGATATTTAGATCTGCCTCTAGATCTATATTTTCTCTACAAAGAATTATTTTTATTTATATATGTAGGGTGAGCTATCACAACTAAGGAATCCTTACAATCCATGGTTTTCCACCTCATCTCTTCCAACAATAGGGATGCAACTACATTGTCAAGATTTAATTTGGTTGTATTACTAACAATAGTTGCAACTCGGTTATCCCATGAATTCATCAAAGAACACAATAGACTTATTCACTTATATTTTTCAAAAATTATAATTTCAATAGACAACAAATTACTTACCAAAGTGTTAAAGGTATTGAGATTTTGTGTCACAGAGTCACCATCATTCATCCCCAAGAAATATAGGTGCTTCCTTCAAAGGAAAATCTTGTTTACCAATGACGTATACTTATACAAATTCCCTGACATATCCCATAACTCCTTGGTTATAGATTCTCCCAAGAAATTGTGTACATTGAATATAAAAGGCATAATCAAATCATATTATTGTTGGATTACTCAGAGGCAGGGTGAATCAGTAATAGAGAAATTTAATCCTTTTTAACCATATAATCCAAGTGTTATATCAATGTAGCATTATCATCCAATAACTGCAGAGTAAATAAGAAATGAAAAAATGAACAACCATACACATAGTACACCAGTGTTTTACGCAGAAACCCAAAGCAGGAGAAAACCATAGAATTCTTTTTCTTATATGTCTTGAAGAATTACATTCATTGGAAGCACCAAATTCCTTTGTTTTCTAGCTGCAACTAGAAGGAGGCTCCAACCCCCTAGTTTCTCAGGATACAACCTAAGAGAAGATCCAACTCCCCAATTCTCTGGCTACAACTAGAAGGAGGCTACAACCCCCTATGTTCTCCAACTACAACCGGAAGGTGGCTATAGCCACCTGTCCTTGCCCCGTCCAACCGCCCTGACGTATAAGTAGAACGATGGAACCACTGTCACGCTATCACTATGAGATATACTGCTGTAAACGTGTACCAATCAACCTGTAATCAACCTATACTGCATCAACCATGCACCAACATGTACAAAACCTGTACCATGAACAAGTGCATCAACCATGCACCAAACCTGTAAAAAACTTGTACCATGAACAAGTGCATCAACCATGCACCAAACCTATACAAAACCTGTACCATGAACAAGTGCATCAACTATGGACCAAACCTGTACAAATAACTTGTCACAACAACCTATCCAAACAACCTATCACAACAACTTGTCTCATCAATCTTATCAACCAAATCATATCTAATCACCAAGATCAATCACCAAGACAACTCTAAAATATGTGCATCAACCAACCATAACACAACAACTCATAATCATCACCAATATCAATATGTTCTTCTAATAATATACCAATATAAGTATGCTACATCATCCATAAACTATGTGTCAACAATACTACTAAGAAGTGCCTCCAACCATGTACCAAGTATGTACCAATCATGTATCAACTACTCATCAACTATGACTCATCAATATTGATGCAAGAGCATCTCTCCACCTCATCACGCGCCAATCAAATTTCATGCGTGGTGCGCATTCAAGGAAGGGAGAGGCACCTCCCTCTCAATTTCCTCGAGAATCCAAGGCATGATCTAGACATTTATGAGGGAAATATGGAAGAGTCAAATTATGATTTTGCACAAGATGGAGACAAGGTCACCATTAAGTGGTTGACGGCAGAAGGGATATGCATCCGATTTGGAGCAGATTTCCATCATTGTAATTTTCCCTTTCGATAGGCATTTTGAATGGTGATTTGACACCACTAGTTTAGCTTGTGAGGGAAGCTCGTCAAGCCCCTAGTGTATAAATATTTGTATTGTTTCCAAGTAGAGGTTGTTGTAGCAAGATGCATAAGAGATAGGGAGAGAAACACAGAGAGCCGAGACTCAATCACAGTCCAGACTCAAACATTTGTAATCCCATATTCTACCATTAATAGAAAATGACAGTTTTTCTTGTTATGAATTTATGTGCAATGGATGTTGTGTTATGAATGTCATTTATATGCATTTGAATTGTAAATGAATGTTAGGAATCATCTGTAGGTATAGAGATACAATTTTATTTCTATGAGTGTGTTGATTTAAGTCTGGTTCTCTAGGCTAAGTGCAAGGAGTGTGTGACAGAGGGTGGAAAATCTGTAAGCTGACGCAAGGAGTGCATGTCTGAATTAAGTGAATTCAGAAGAGAGACTGCCAGGAGGGCATACCAGGTTAATTCACAGACTCAGGGATAAATTTCAAGGTGGTTAAGTACCTTGGAAAGAAAGACTGTGTGGGAGGAAGCACAGTTTAGAGTTACTGAACACTCTGAAACACTTTTCCAGGAGGGCATCGAGTTAGTGTGAGTGTGCATAAGGACAACACATTCTAAAGTGTTGGAATCCTTAAGAGAATCCTATAATTATTGAACATTCCTAGGAAGGACGGATTTGCAAGAGTGCATCGACAAAGGAAAGGAGATACCTTAAGATGCTCAGATAGGCTAAGGGATAAGTCGTTGAGAATATTAGTCGAGCACAAGGAGTGCACCAAGGAGACTTTAAGTCCATCTTACAAGCTTAGGAGGAAGAGTGAGAGACTGCAAGGAGGAGAAGAGGAAGTCCATTGAAGGATGCAGGGGAACTAGGAGCCTTGGAGATTTTTCAAGCCGAGAAAAGTCGCAGAAGAGCCTACGTAGAAATTTGCAAGAAGTGCAAAAGGAGTTCGATATCAACCTAAGTCTCAAAAGAAATAATTTGTGCTAAGTGTGTAAAGGATTCAAGTACTTTCTGAAGTCTCTAAGATAGTGAGGAATCACCTGTCGAGGGAGATACAAGTGGCAGAAGATTGATAGGTTTAGGAGTAGGAAATTTAGGATATTTTCTAGGGGAAAACTAATGTCTTCACCAAGCTGAGAGGTGCGAAGAAATTATGGACCATCAGATCCAGAGGGCACATGGAAGAGATCCACGCAGTTCAGAGAAAATTCAGGAGGAGAATACCTAAAGAGTTGGGAAGCCGAAGCAATCCTAACCATCCATCAAGATAGGATGTGTGGTGAGAGATCAACACTTCGTTGATTCAAAATCGGGAGAAGCAAATTCAGGGGAAGAGAGGACTCATGAAGTCCAAATTAGTGAAATTGATCATAGTCGTTGGTCTCTAGGAGAACGTGGATCATAGATCTGGTCTCAAAGAATTCCTCGATTTAGAAATCGGGGAAAAGCGAGTAAGCAACTCGTGAAAGTTCTGAATCATGGGACCACGAAGGGAGATGACCCACGGTCATAGTCTATGGTCACATCAAATAGGTATAGCATAGAGATTTAGCGCGTTGAAGTTAAATTTAGGAAATCATAAGGAGAGGGTCTACGGGTGCCACATAACCTACACCTAGAAAGGAAGGACCTGTGATAGAGTTTTGGGTTCCAAGGAGGAATCTAAGGAGTTTCTTCGACTCAGATATCAAACGATCCTAGATCAAGATGTCATGCAACCCTGAATCTGGAGGGAAGGGGGTGGGTTGTGCACCAGAAGTGGTATCAGAGATTGATTTTTCCTATAGAAAACAGGTGAAGGAGGAAACAAAGGAGATGGTCTGATACCACCAGAAGTGGTATCATAGCCTGATTTTATTCTTAAGTGAAAAGAAGGAGATAAATAATATACTCTGATACCATAAGTGGTACCAGAGCTAATATAGAATTGATTTCTGTAGGAAAGGGAGATAAAGCGCGGTCCTCTGTTGAAGTTGTTGCAAGGTGTGCAGTAGATGTCAAATAGCTAGGTGGGCTGCAGGTGAAGCAAGATGGTCGTTGGAAGTCATGAGCATGGTCAAAGCAAAGTCTACCCATAGAAGAGAAAATCGGATATAGACAAGGATCTCAGTGAAATTAGAATGCAGATGGAGGAGCTAGCATACAATATGCAGCAGGAGGCAAGGGTACGATGGAGATATGAATGGAACTTGAAGAGAACAACTAAATGGATTGTTCAGAAGTTGTTAGCCAGAGGGAAGCAAGAGATGTTGAAAAGGTGGTTGAGTCATGCTAAAAAAATCAGTCATAAGGGAAACATATCTATCAAGGGTCTCTTAGATTGTCAGGTGGGCAATGAGAAGGGATCAGTGGATCTCATAGACTACTAGGTGGGCAGAGGAGACATCCAAGATTTCCAGGTGGGAAAGGGAGAAGAGATGAGCTTAGTTGAGAGATCACATCAGGAGAAGTTGACAGATGAGGAGGAAGAAGAAGGAATACCTTGCTCAGGTGAAGATTCATGCGGAACTGCAAGTCGTGTGAATGAAGACAATGATAAGTTAAAAACTTTCACCATTAAGAAGAAGGATAAAGGGACCGTCCTAATCATTGGAGGAGTTGAGATATTCCTTCCAAGAGGTTGAGGAGAGGCTAGCACAGATGTTGCGGGTATAGAAACAGGACAACAAGCTAAGACTGTCATGAAGGAGGGAGAACATATACTGAAATATGTCCCAACCGAAGAATGCCCAGTGGAGTTACTCGCTTAGTAGGAGTTTGAGTTAAAGGCACTGGAGGATTGGTTGGACAATCCAGAACCAGAAGGTGGATTCCAGAAGATATCCATGCCAGAGGAGACACACCAGCATGAGTTGCAGATGGAGGAAGCTAGAAAGGAGCCATCTGAAGGATTGACAAGAGTCGATCTACCAGAAAGAGAAGTTGGGTAGCAACTCAGTGATGAGGAGACTGCGGAAGTTTAGGTTGCAATAGAGTGACAAGTTAAAGCCACAAGATATGGAAAAGATAATGTGGCATATCGATGTGATTTACCCAAAGGCAAGGAAGAAGTGTAGCAAGCCAGTATGCAAAAAAAGAGACAGTCGATGGAGCAGCTGGACGAGGTGATTGAGGAGATAAGGAAGATAATTTCAAGATCAAAAACAGAAAAATCGGTTAGCATGAGAAATTTGGACAAAAGGAAACCTGCACGAGCAACGGGGATGATGCAAGGGCAGTGTTGGCACAGGGGTAGACCCAGGGTTTAGCTCTAACAGTGCACCAACAAGCCCTAACTACTGGCCCTTTTGACAACACTTGCGAAGTATATGCAGTCTCACCTGAAGTAGCAATAGGGGGTTGTAGGACACAGGTGTCTACAACTAGAGGAAATACATAGTGGATCTAAGGAAATAGTACAAAAAAACCTAGTTATTCTTTATCTCCTTTTAGCCTACTACAGGAGCTATATCTCAGATCTAACACAATGATGCAATAACATAATAACAAAAGGTAAAAGAACACAACATCAATCACACAGAACAACAATATATACGTGGTTCACCCTCTCTCTAGGGCTACGCCCACAAAACTGTGTTTCTTGATATTATCTGAAAACGTACAGTTCTATTTGTGCTCTTGGCTTGCAAATCTCTCTCTCTCTCTTTATCTTCTTCTCTCCCCTCCCTGCACACCCAACTGCAAGGTTGATCTTCTCACCCAGCTAAATATCTTACAATACCAGAGTGCTCTCTCACACAACACTTCTCTCTCATACAACAATAATCACTCGATCTCACAACACAAATCTAACCAATAACAACAATGATCCACCTTGAACAAACCTTTCCTCACTCCTCTCAATTTTTATTTATACATTACAATGACTCTCAGACATCCTTAGGTAGAAACCTAGGTGTCAAAACCCTAAAATACCAAAACCCTAGGTATCTAAAACCCTAGGCCAACTTTGACCCACGTTTTTGGGGCTTCGCTAGCCCGTCTTTCCTTCTTTCCCATGAGGTGCTCCAAAGAATCCATTGGTGGATTTTTCCTCTTGCTGAGTTGTCCACGATCCATGTTCCTTGCTGATATGTTCTCCTCGATATTCTCATCCAACAACTCATTTTCCCTTACTTCGCTCCTTCTTTCCTGCTCCTTTGGCCACTTCGACCCAATTTCAATCAATGTGTCTTCCACATAGTTCGCACTTCATCTTTTATTTTCCTTTTTCTTCACTTTCTTTCTTAATCCATACCCAAGGGCCAATAGGCCCCCAACACTCACATGTGACTCATCTCGAGGCACTGTAGGTCCAAACCTTTTGTTTTTCTTCAACTTCAAACTGCACAGAGCAGCCTGTGCTTTCTTCTCTAGCCTTCCCCACTGTGTATAGACTATATTTTATGTGTCTGGTACCCAATTTCAACTACACCTGGTACTTGGACCCTTCTCCTTCTACTTTTAATGAGAGTTGCAAGGCATCTAGTTGTCATAGTACAATTTCAACCGACTCCCATTCACCAAACCTTCCTTCCATTCTTCATTCAAAGTCTTCAACTGCGTAGCTCCTCCTTCTATAACATAGGCAACCTCATATGGAGCAAGCCAATGTGTCCTAAACTTCCTTGGATGCTTCATGAATTTGTTTTCATATACCAATACCATATCTCCTTGCTTAAAGGATTTCTTCTTGATATGTCTGTTGTGATAGGTCTTTTCTCTTTCCTTTTGTACCTGCTGATGAAATCCTACAATAAACCTGTCTTCTTCCAGTTCGACCAACTGCACGAGCCTGTTTTGAACAGGGCCAGTGTCATCCATATCAGTGAATGCCGCAATTCTTAAGCTAGGAACCAAATATTCCATAGGTACTACTGCTTCTAGACCATAAACCAACTTAAAGGGAGTCTACATTGTTAGCTTTGTGCTAGTGGTTCTATAGGCCTATAACACTGCTACTACTCTCAAATCCCAATCATCTTTGTTCACACTACAAATATTCATCAGCACTTTCTCCAAGATTTTATTGAAGGCTTCGACTGTACCGTTCACTTGTGGATGGTATGGAGTTCTCTTCTGATGATGAACTGCAAATTCTTGAGTCAAGGCTTCAATAGTATTATAAATAAAATGTGTGCCTTCATCGCTCATAAGGATCTTTGGGCATCCAATCCTAGTTATGGTATCATCAAATATGAACCATTCAGATGTAGTCGCACTATAGTCCTTAACTACTCTTGCTTCTGCCCATCTGGTCAAATATTCTATCGCAGTGACTCTGTATCCTTCTCCTGTGCACTTTCCTAGTGGGTTTATAGGTGCCACGAAATCAATGGCCCATTTATAAAATGCATGTAAGGTTAGCTGGGGTGCTAAAGGAATCTCATCCCTTCTAGAAGGTTTCCCAACTCTTTGGCATACATCACAGGATCTGTAGTATTCCTTAGCATCTTTGTGTAAAGTGGGCCACCAGAGGCCAGCTCTAAGAACCTTCTGTGTTGTTTATTTTCCTGCATAGTGTTCTCCTGTGATGCCTTCATGTGCTTCTGCCAAAATCAATGGTCTTTCTACCTCCATAACACATCTCCTTAAGATATCATCAGATCAAATCTTATATAGTTGTCCAGCTATGAGTGAAAACTCTATAGCACGAACAACCAATTGTTTCTTCTGAATGATTGTATATTCATGAGGTGCCATCCCTGTAGACATGAACTAGACTATCTCGGCAAAGTGATCATCAACCTTTCTAATGACCAGAAACTATGCATCCGGTAGTGTATCCTCCAAGCTAGTTAGTTCCTCTCCATGTTCTAACCTAGAAAAGTGGTCAAGTCCCTTGTTCATTCTCCCTGGCTTGACCACAATCTCAAAATCATATTTCTGAAATAACAGAAGCCATCTTGATATTCTTCCCCCCAACACTGGCTTGTTGACTAGGTATTTCAATGCAGAGTGATCAGTGAACATCTTAAAGTGCCCTCCCAACAAGTAGTGACAAAACTTCTGCAGCGCATACACCATGGCTAAACCTTCTCTCTCTGTGGTAGTGTAATTTATCTCAGTTTTTGATATCTTCCTGCTAGAAAAGGCTAACAGATGGTCAATATCTCATACTCCTGGTTGTTCTAGCACTTCTCCCAATGCAATAGAGGATGTATCGACATGCGCATGAAATTCCTTACTCCAATTCGGGAAAACCAGAATAGGCGTAGTGACCATTTTCTATTTAAGTGTGTCGAAGTTCTGTTGGCATTCTTCTGTCCATTGAAACTGACAATATTTCTTCAAAATATTCTCCATGGGTGATGTAATCTATGCATATCCCTTATTGAACTTTTTGTAGTATCCAGTATGTCCCAGCGTAGTGCACAACTATGTAACTGAAGTAGAAAGGGGTAGATCAATAATAATGGCAATCTTGGATGGATCTACCAGCAACCCCTACTTACACACAATATGGCATAGCAACACTTCAAAGGGTGAAAAGAATATACACTTCTTCATATTTAGGGAAATCTGACATTGCCTGCACTTATCCAACATTAGTCTTAAACATTCAATATGATTTTTCAATAAGCTAAAAATAGTCCAATCATCAAAATATGCTTCCATAAATTTATGTAAAACTTCCTTGAATGCTTCGACCACCACCCTAGAAAAGATGGTTGGTGCATTCTTCAATCCAAAAGGCATCACCATGTACTGGTAGGAACCCCATTCTATTGCAAATGTGGTCTTATGGTGATCTTCCTTGGCAATCCTGATCTGGTGATGACCTGAAAAGCCATCTGTCAATGAGTAAACTTCCTATCCTCCTACATTATCTAACACTTTGTCGGTAAATGGTGTAGGGAATGGATCATGTAAACATGCATCATTCAGTTTTCTTGAGTCTACATAGATTCTGATCTCTCCTATTTTCTTATCTTGGACCACCATAGGGCTAATCCATTATGATTCTTCAACAGTGTTGAGTCTCTATTTTGACATATATAATGCCCTATCTTACCTTGTATCTAAGCCTTTTTTCCTATGTCCTAAGCCTATACTTGACTATTTCCTCTCAAACACATACCTAATGATCTTGTTCATCTTCACAAGAGGTAATTGATGATTTAAAGCATGTTTTTTTTAACTTTCTTGAAATAATTCGATTAAAGTTTTTTATTTGTATGATCCTAACGATTTGACTCATGAGTAGATAATCCAGTACTCGCGCCATTATGGTACCACTGGTCATCGTGTAATCTGGTACCAAATCCATTCTAGTACCGAGTCATGCCCTATTTTGGTATTGTCTGTGCCGCACCCATTCCGGTACCCAGATTCGTAACTGTGTGTATTCCAGTACCAAAACCTTTATTTCCATAACGCACCAGTTGGACCAATATCATGATGAAGATTTCGAGAAGGTAGTTGAACAGAGGCTTCCAAATCAGTTTTGCAGATTACGAGGGACTCCATCACTCATGCACTTCGTGTCATGAGGATGGAGTTGAATCTTAGAGATTCGATATAAATTGTAATATCTTTTAAACTATTTAATTCTATCCATTAGATAGTGATAGTATCAGATTACCTTCTATATAAGGAATGTTTTATAGGTAATATAAAATATGAAGTATGTTATCAGAACCAAATCATTTTTTTTATGTATGAAGTAAAGAACTGCTGATCCAATTTACCATTTGAATTAATACAAAAGATCTATTTGGAAAATTCCTGAGTATGAGTGAAAAGATTTAGTCTGTTACTTTCTTAAGAGGTTCATTGTTGGTTCGGTAAGGGCCCACCCCCCCAACCAAGGTAAACCTCCTTGTATACATTTTGTATGATTGTGTGAGTGTTTTACAGTAGGGTGATTTAATTTGTTTCAGGAGTTCAGCATTGAGTTATTTGTTTCTGGATTGGTGTGAATAATTAGGTGTTAGATCAAACAGATATTTCATTTTCAGTTGTTGAAGATTGCCAGATAATTATTTGAAGTGTGGGATTGATATTTTGAGTTTTGTGATTTCAGTAGACTTAGTACAGGAACCAGAAGACTTTATATGTCACCTTCATGCTCTATAACGAAGTTCCTTGGTTATACTGAATGTTCCTTGTACTAGTTTGTTTGAATTACATGAAGCTAGAATTGATTTTTGATTTCAAGAGTGATTGGAGTTGATTTCCATTTACTGTTTTGATTGTTATAGGAAACAAGCTTCTTAAGCTCATCATTTTAATTCATGAACCTGATATGAACAACCTTTCTCTAGGATAGAACATTTTTTATTGGTTGTGTGTTTGAAAGAGTTTCATTATCAGTTTTCTCTTCTAAGTTCAAAGGTGTTTGAAGTATTTAGAAATCTTAGAAATAGATTTTTTTTTTTATTTCCTATATTCAACAGACTTAGGTAGGTTACCTATTTTCGGCACACACAGTGTAACAACTCTTTTGATTATGAATTTTAGATTGACATTTAAATGAGTGTAAGATCTATATTGGACATATTTTTACACCAACAAATAGGTTCTATGATTCCTTCTTCCAACATTCTGTCTAATTCAATCTTGACTTTCTGCTTATATTTTGGATTCAATCTATAGGGTCTCGGCTTGACTGGCCTTGCATCTAGTTTCAAGGGGATCCTCATTTCTCCCATGGGCTCTTTAATTCCCTTCATATCAATGAACTTTGTTGGAAGAAATTCCTCATGTTCATGCAGTAATTCAGTGATCTTTTCAATAGTGTCATCATCCCAATAATGTCCAATGTTTGTGAGCTTAGGCGCTTTCTCTGTTCCAATGTTAACTTTATTGATTTTGATTGGCTATCCAATAACAGGTAGTTCGAATCCTGGTCCTTCTATGTCTCTCTGTCCTTCTATTTCTGTGATGTTCACATTCCTAGGATCATTGTCTTCATCAACATTGATATTGTAACAACCTTGCAATTTCTGAAGAGGTGCAGTCCATTCATCCTCTTCTTTCTCAACATAGAAGGTCGGTGCCTCCTCAAAGACTCTGTTTCTTACAATCTGTAAAGATTGATCCACTGTGGGGTACCGAATTTCAAATAAAAATGTAGCTACAAATTTCTGAGTCATATCGTACCAATCTGCAGTGTTGAGGCACAGTTCTGCTTGAAGATACCAATTGATAGGGGTTGCGTCCAAAGTATTATTAAATTTATGCACCCATTGCTCTTGAGGAATGTTTCTCCAGGCTTCCACACAACTTCACACATGGTCCTTCAGACAACTTTGACCTTTGTATCTAACCTTGCATCCTTCTACTTGTTATGAAAAGTGCATTGTCATCAAAGTGTGGCATTGCACCCAGTCCGCGATGTTCTTCTTATGTGTCCTTCACCATCTTGTTGGTGTTTCTTTCAAGGCCTCATCTAGTGACAACAACCTCTGTTGTACTGGTACAACTTCTTCAAATTCCAATAAGAAATTTTCTAAATTATTTAAACCATCAAATGTGGGCAAATTACTTACGTTTGTGCCAATCTAGTGAACTTCCCTGGTCATTATAGCACATCTCTGTGTAGAGACTTCATACGTTTTGTTTTGCCAGTTCTCTAGTGCTTCTTCTGAATCTGATGAGCATGCACTGTCATTTCTCCATCTTAAATTCCCATCCACTATATGATTAATGTAATCCTATTATCTTGCTGTCAATTTATATATATTCTCAAGCTCATATGCGCAATCTTCTTCTCTGATGGGTTTTTTGTATCTGTGACCTTCATCAGGATCAAGAGGTGCAATGACCCTAAGGCCATCACCTTCAAATGTCATTCTTATTTTATTTAAGTCAACCATGGTGTAATTGTTGAAATCCCAATCAATTCCTATCAGCGCAGGATAAGGACAACTATCATCAACTATCTCAATCACCTTGAAGTCCGCAAACATCCTTACCCCATCGATGTCCACACGGATGATCAGGGGATCAAATTTTGCTCAAAAATTAAAAGTGCTCAGAATCGATTCAAATTGAATGAGAGTGTAGGCCTCATCATTTCAAACCCAACGCAACTCGTTTGGGTTCAAACAGATGTCGGGAGTGAGATATATCGCGATCTGTTCGAATCGTCAAACAGGTAAAAAAAAGGGACGCTGACCGTGTAGTACGTACAGTCCGTACGGATGATGATGTGGCATGACCGTACACTGACGTGGTAGAGATCATACATCTAGGTGGTAGATGATGATGTGGCCTTCACTTATTGGCAGACAGTTGGCATATGAGCATTTGACACGTGTCATTTTGGTGGCTAATGGTATGTTGACATGTGGCCCAATCCGTGGCCGCCACGTGTCACTTGTTGTTTGGTTTAAAAGTTTTTTCATTGGCAGGAGTCGACCCCATGACCTCCAGGCAGGGGCAACGACTTGGCAAAGAGCCACCAACCAGCGCGCCACCAGGCGTTGTTTATTGGTCGCGCGCTATTTGATATATGACCACAACTATGTTATATGGTGCATGTGCGCGGTTCCAATGGTTATTACAATGACCGCTGACCATTGGATTTTGAAACGGTTTCCCGCCATTTTTCATTATTCTATTCATTTGGAAAACAGAGCCCTCTTTTGCACTAGCCCGAGTTCATATGGTGACTGCATGTGTCCGAGAGTTTGGCGGTTAGGGGTTGGCATGACCATAACCATCCTACAGTTCACACCATTGGTGCGGTTGCGTTCAGTGTTGGGTTTTTACGCTTTAAATAGTGTGTGTGCTAGGTTGAATGTACAAGGGTGCAATTTGTAGATGCAGAGACAACAAGCTTGAAGGGGGGTCTTCCAGGAAGCCTAACTTCTTGGAGTAGTCTGTTGGTCAATTTGAGCATTGTAAAGCACGTTTTTGAGCACTTTGAGCAATTAATAATAATGATCCATTGGAAGTTGGACTAGGAGATGTAGCCCAAGAGAGGGGTGAACTCCTTTATCATTTGTTGTGTTATGTTCTTATGTTCATTGATTATGCTGCTATTTATTTGTGTCTTAAATGAGTAAATCCTATTAATGATGTGTTGCAAAGTTGATCCATTTGTTTTTAACACATAAAATTTAACTTGCAAATATTTTCAAGATCACAAGTCTTCTTCATTTTTAGATCAAGGGACATGCTCCAGTCTTCCAAAGGGGCTTACTTCCTGCTGATTAGCCATCCTGAGCCTGATAGGGGAGTAAATCAACTTAGGTTTTCCCATCAGGGCCCAGGTTTTCTTTGTCATAACATTGACTTCTGACCCTAAGTCAAGGACCACATAGTCTATACCATAATCTCCAATCTGAGCATTAATGTGCAGTTCCCTATTTGTCCTTCTCTTTCTATATACTTGATGTACTTCTTTATTCAACAGGGGATTTATCCTGCCTATGTTATATTGTCTGACCAAATCCGTTCCAGTACTGAGTCATGTGCTATTTTGGTATTGTCTGCATCGCAGCCATTCTGGTACC
The DNA here is from genome assembly GCA_009831015.1 of Picea engelmannii. Taxonomy (NCBI): domain Eukaryota; kingdom Viridiplantae; phylum Streptophyta; class Pinopsida; order Pinales; family Pinaceae; genus Picea; species Picea engelmannii. The sequence goes on along the minus strand of ML799135.1, from coordinate 109,340 downwards.
CAAATTCACAACTACGTGTATTCCAGTACCAAAACCTTTGTTTCCATAATGCACCAGTTGGACCAATATCATGATGAAGATTTCGAGAAGTCAGTTGAACAAAATCTTCCAAATCAATTTTGCAGATTATGAGGGACTCCATCACTCATGCACTTTGTGTCATGAGGATGGAGTCGATCCTTAAAGATTCGATATAAATGGTAATATCTTTTAAAMTATTTAATGYTATCCATTAGATAGTGATAGTATCGGCTTACCTTTTATATAAGGAATGTTGTATAGGTAATATAAAACAAGAAGTATGCTATMAGAACCAGATCGTTTTTTTATGTATGAAGTAAATAACTGTTGATCCAATTTACCATTTGAATTAATACRAAATATATATTTGGAAAATTCCTGAGTATGAGTGAAAAGCCTTAGTCTATTACTTTCTTAAGAGGTTCCTTGTTGGTTCGGAATTGGCCCACCGCCCCAACCAAGKTAAACCTCCCTATATATGTTTTGTATGATTATGTGAGTGTTTTACAGTAGGGTGATTTAATTTGTTTCAAGAGTTCAACATTGATTTATTTGTTTATGGATTGGTGTGAATAATTAGGTGTTAGATCAAACARATATTTCATTTTCAAATGTTGAAGATTGCCAGTTAATTATTTGAAGTGTGGGATTGATATTTTGAGTTTTATGATTGTAGAAGACTTAGTACAGGAACCAGAAGACTTTATATGTCACCTTCATGCTCTATAACAAAGTTCCTCAGTTATGTTGAATGTTCCTTGTACTGGTTTGTTTGAATTACATGAAGCTGGAATTGATTTTTGATTTCAAGAGTGATTGGATTTGATTTCCATTTACTGTTTTGATTGTTATAGGAAACAAGTTTCTTAAGTTCATCATTTTAATTCATGAACCTGATATGAATAGACTTGTTTCTCTCGGATAGAATCTTTTTGATTGGTTGTGTGTTTGAAAGAGTTTCATTATCATTTGTCTCTTCTAAGTTTAAAGGTGTTTGAAGTATTTATAAATATTAGAAACATAATTTTTTTTTTATTTCCTATATGCAACAGACTTAGGTAGGTTACCTATTTTTGGCACATATAGTGTAACAACACTTTTGATTACAAATCCTGGATTGAAATTTAAATGAGTGTAAGATCTATATTGGACATATTTTTACACCAACATTAGGGGAGTTGTAAACGGTAATAGGTATCATTTTGAGTTTGGATTGGTTTGATGAAGTTTGGATTAGATTTAAGGACACTCTGAGGGTGGAGAGAAAATGGTAAGATGAGAGGTAATAACCTATGCATCCACTTTGGTGGGGTTGCTCCAAAGTCAAGTTGTCCTCCTACCTTTGATAATTAGGAATCTGGATTTTTATTTTTACTTTATTGGAATTTCTTTTATGAGTAGGAATAGGGATAATAAAGGTAGATTCATTGTTCCAAAAATTTCAGAAAAGCCAGGAAAACAAACAACAACCCTCCCCCCCCACACTAACTCATCTAAAATTCATGCAAGAAAATTTCTCAGAGGAGAAAACTCAAAGGAAACAATTGCAATAATAGCCAAGGGCACTAAATTTTAAGCCATTGTTAAGATTGAAAACATAAGACAACAAGAAAAAGAGGAAGCACTGGCAACCCCATCAAAAGGAGAAGCTGGAAAGGAAACATAGGTAGTAATAGAGGAAGTTGAATATACTATTGGGAAGCCACACAAAACCTTGCAACAACTAGAAATACCACATAATCTAGTGTTCGAACCATCACTCAGTGGAGAAGCATCATCACATCCCTACAGGTTGTTTGGAGATATGGAAGAAGAAGAGGGAAATGAAACTAATGACACAGAGACATTTGGATTCCCCATACTGGATGTTGCTTAAGACATCGCTATGAAGAACATTTCATTGTCTTCACTACCTCATTTACATGGTATGTCAACATAAGACCCTGACTCATTTTTGTTTGAATTTGACATACTATGTAGGAGTTATAATTACACAAATAATGCTCAAAAATTAAAACTATTTCCAGCTACACTAAAAGATTCAACACTTAGGTGGTTCATGAGCCTATGAGAACACACCATTTTTTCTTGGGATGGTATGAAGTAGAATTTCCTCTAGAAATACCAAGATTATTGCAGACCTAGGGATGCTAAGAATGATATATTCAAAATGCAGCAATCTGAATAAGAGAGCTTGGAAAATTACTTAGAGAGGTTCCTATACAACTATCTGAAGACTAAGCAATTTTCCTTAGACATAGATACAGTTGGGACTATCTTTCTAAAGGGTGCGAAGGATGATTACATTGAGGTTCTAAACCTCACGAGTTCTGGGGATGTGTAGCAAAATCCATTTGCAGACATAGCAAAGTATTGTAAAAGATACTTTCGCAGTCAAGCTAAAATTGGGAAAAGTGTAAGAGATCCTATACACAGAATTGTTAAACCCACATATGGAGGTGTCACTAGGATTGAACAGGGGAATCTATTAGAAAAATTCAAAACAGATATCCTAAACACCATTAGTTCCCAACTTGATACTATGAAAAAAAAAAAAAACAAGAGGAAGAAAATGTTGTGTTAGCAATTTTCTGTCATCGGTGTAGGGAAAAGCACCCTGAAAAGGAATGCCCCCTTAATGTTGTTGAAATCTGTGGTTTATGCATAGAGGATCATCCTACAAACAAGTGCCCTTCTTTAATAGGGCTTAAGGCCATATTTAAGGGAGGAAGAGAACCTGAAACATCCTACCCTCCTAAAAGACCACGGGGACAACAAAACCCCAATATGTTTGCAGACCCAACTACACAATGCCCACAACAACAATGGGTACCTCCCATGTCTTATCCTCAATGGTTACCACAACAACCACAAACCCAACCTTGGAAACAAGGGTGGAGAGGACCTGTATATGGTAACGTTCCCTTCCAGCCAACATATTTTCCCACTTACCCACAATACCCTTCAAATGTTTCCCAGCTGCTCCCAAGATTTAATCCTCCTACTCTTCTTCCACATCCACAGTTGCAACAATAATCTACCTATAAATCCAAATATGCAACAACAAATGCAAGATGCACCTATTCAAAATCCTCTGAGACCTACCCCTATTCCTACAAAACCTATTCCTAACCCAAATAATAGGCCAACACAACATGTGCAAAACCTTGAAGTACAAACCTTCCCCACTTATGTAATAATGCCAACTCCATTTAATGGAATTGAATTAAGATCAGGAAGGGTTGTAAACAAAAAAAATCCTACTATGGTTATCCAAGAAAAATCAGTAGATAGCCTTACAAATCAAGAAGGAGAACAAATAGATGTCCAAATAGTTCAAAGAGTTCCAATAAATGAAGGAAGAAACACCCATGTACAACAAGAAACTCCTTCTCCCAACTCCCTTGTAGCAGAAATAACTTAGAAGATAAATCCTCCTTATCCAGAAACGTTACTTATAAAGAAAGCTAAGGAACCTCTAGGACATAATCTAGAGACTGAACTTAGAAATATATGTGTAAAGATCCCTCTACTACAGGCCATCAAGGACATACCTATATATGCTAAAATTGTAAGGGACTTTTGCATTAAAAATCCAGGGAGGAAGAGGAAGGAGCCTCCTGTCATACAGGTGGTGGGGCAGTTGTCAGAATTTATAATAGAAATTCCATCTAAGTATAGTGATCCAAGGAACCCAGTGGTAACCATAGAAATTAATGGTGTCGACTTACCTAAAACACTGATTGATATAGGGATAGAAATAAATGTGATTTCAGTAAACACTATGAAAACACTGCATCTAGATCGTCTACGACCAACACAAACTTTCTTGGAACTTGCAGACAAATCTCTCATCACCCCAACATGAAGTTTAGATGATATAACAGTTACCTTGGACACTTAGGAATACCCTGTGGATTTCTTAATAATTCATCCCAAATCCTCCAAACCAGGACATCCAGTAGTACTCGGCCGACCTTGGTTGGCCATCGTTGATGCATTCATTAGTTGTCAATCTGGAGAGATGACAATTTCCAATGGCACTCAATGTCAAAAACTTATCCTTTTTCCCCCTGATCAACCAGCCACTAAAGTTCCTCTCTGGTTAGAGAATCCCTATGGGGAGGAGGATTGTACTCAGCCCTTGTTGACACTTGAATAAATAAAAGGAGTACAAGATAAAATTGAAGAACAAATCTTAAATCTATTCTTGGTTGATTCAACATGCATTGAATATCCTTAATCTTTCCCTAACTATACACACATCTTTAGCCTTGAATTTCAAGAAACTTGGCACCCATCCACTTCTACAATAGCCATTGTTTCAAAAATAGAGGAAGGGAAAGAATCAGTTGTTCAATATGTTGAAATCAATCCTATAAAGTCTGTATATATCAATGCTAACCTAGATACAGATCAACAACATAAATTGGTACAAATGATTCAAGATAAATCTGATGCTTTTGCATGGGATTACTCTGACATGAAAGGGATCCACCCAAAAACATGTATGCATCACATTTACACTAATGATCAGATCAGACCTGTCAGGCAGCCCCAAATAAGAATGAATCCAGCCTTGAAGGATATAGTGTAAGAAGAACTTCAGAATCTCCCACACGCCAATTTCATTTACCCTATAGCATATGGCAAGTGGGTCTCCCCATTATTTATTGTACCTAAGAAAAATGGGAAATGGAGGATTTGTGTGGACTTTCGAGAATTAAACAAGGCCACCTATAGATACTACTTTCCCTTGCCTTTCATAGATCAAGTCTTAGACACTTTGTTTGGGAAGAGGCATTTTTCTTTCTTGGATGGGTTTAGTGGTTACAACCAAATCCAAATTTCACTAGAATATCAAGATAATACAACATTTACCTGTCCCTGGGGGACCTGATCCTGTAGGGTTCTTCCTTTTGGTTTATGTAATGCCCCTACTACCTTTCAAAGAGTTGTCTTGGCTATTTTTTCCAATTTAACCAATGACTGTGTGGAAGTCTACTGTTGATACTGAGAGGGGGGTGAATCAGTATCAAGTACAATTTAAAAACCTTTTTAAACTTATACTTAAACCATTCAATTATATCCAATGAGAAATGAACAATAGTATAAGAGTTACACCAATACACCACAATACACC
>ML799135.1:85531-99655 GCA_009831015.1 Picea engelmannii | reverse complement strand
CGACCTGACACTTTCTTATTTTGTAATTCTTTTCTTTAATTATCTTCAGGGCCTACATGTACAATTCACTTTGTCATCTTCAAAAATTCATTTCTCCTCAACCATGAGGATCCACATGACATGCCACATACCACTGGAAACAACATGATGTATACTATCCATCCATGGGTGTTGTATCTGCATGTGCATTTTCCTTCATGTCCAAATAACTTCATCAATCTTGTGGTCCAAAACCCATGACTAGGGTTGACATCAATGACAACACCCAATCTTCCAACATCTACATGGATGACATCACAATGTATGGGGATGATTTCCAACAGGCATTGGATAATTTGGAGAAAGTATTGGTTAGGTGTAGAGAGACCAACATGTCACTCAGTCATGAAAAATCAAGAATGTTGCTCACTAAGGAATTGTTCGAGGTCACCACATCTTCGATATAGGAATAAGAGTAGACCTTACCAAGATTGATATTATCTCCCAAATCAAGATCCCTAGCTCACAAAAGGAAGTTAGGAGTTTCTTAGGGCATGTTGGTTACTATAGGAGGTTTATTCAAAACTTTACAAACCTAGATGCCGCCTTTTTCAAACTATTAAAAAAATATGTTGAATTATGTTGGAATGAATAATGGCAAATCTCCTTTGAAAGCTTAAAGACAAAGTTGTCATGTGCTCCTATTTTGAGAGGACCAAATTGGTCTCTTCCTTTCCATATTTTCACAAATGCCTCAGATACTGCTTTGGGAGATGTCTTAGGACAAAGGGAAGGGAAGATTCCTTATGCTATATATTTTGTTAGCAAGAATCTCTCACCTACTGAAGAAAACTACACTGTCACAGAAAAAGAATTTTTATCAGTAGTACATGCCATCAACACGTTTAGACATTATATAACAGGATACAAAGTTTTTGTGCACACTGACCACTCAGCTATCATATTTTTAATGAATAAACCTGTTACAAATGCTAGAGTGACTAGCTGGTTGTTATTATTACAAGAATTCAATCTCACTATCATTGATAGGCCTGAAAGAGATAATTTGGTTGTTGATTTCTTGTCTGGACTTATTCATACAGGTGACAATACTCCAGTAGATGATGCTTTTCCGGATGAGAATTTATTTTCCATTTCTACTTACACCCCTTGGTATGCAGACGTAGAAAATTATCTTGTAACTGGAAAGTTGCCTCAAAATATGTCATCTAGAGAAAAATAAAGGATTATTCAGCTAAGTGCTAATTATATGTGGCATGAGGATTACTTATATAGAATTGGACCTGATTTGGTAATCAAAAGATGTGTTCGAGTGGATGAGATGTAGGATATCTTCAGAGCTTGTCATGATGGCCCTTGTGGTGGCCATTTTGTCGACAAAAGGACAACATACAAGATTCTACAGTCTAGCTATTATTGGCCAACCATCTTCAAAGATGCAAAGAAATACGTCGCCAACTGCGATGATTGCTAAAGAATGGGAAAACCTATAGCAGTTGACGAAATGCCACTCCAAGCCCAAGTAGTGATCAAACCCTTTGAAAAATGGGCCTTAGATTTTGTAGGAACTATCAATCCCATGTACTGCAAGAAAAAATACATCCTAGTTTGCATAGACTATGTAACAAAATGGGTAGAAGCCAAGGCTCTGTATTCAACCAATGAACAATATGTTGTAGACTTTCTCTTTGAGGAAATTTTCACTCGTTTCAGGGTACCTCGGGAAATAGTCACTGACCAAGGGACACAATTCACCTCAAATTTGGTCAAGGCTCTTATTGAACAATATGGGATCAGAAACAGAAAGTATTCACCCTATCACCCCCAAGCCAATGGCCAAGTGGAATCAACCAACAAAGTGATAGAGGCCATCCTCACTAAGACTGTTCAGTTGCATCACAAAGACTGGGTTGATAGGTTTCCTGAGGCCTTGTGGGCCTACAGGACAGCTTGGAGGAATACAACAGGCCATACACCCTATGATTTGGTGTATGGGAAGCAAGTACTACTGCCCATTGAGTTTCAGGTAAAAACCTTCAAAACTACCATGCAATTGGGAATGGACCTGAGTGAAGCTAAAAAACAGAGGCTATTACAATTAAATGAGCTTGATGAGATAAGATAGGATGCTATACAAAGAACCACCCTGATACAAGAGAAAAGGACCAAATGCCACGACAAGTACATCAAAAGGAAGTCCTTCCAGTCAGGATATTGGGCCCTCCTATACGACAGTAGATTCAAAAATTTTAAATGTAAATTGTCTACTAGATGGATGGGGCCCTATGAAATCGACACCGTTTATGACAATGGTTCAGTAAGGATCAATACCATTGATGAAAATCAGACTTCCTTTGTTGTAAACGAGCATCGAATGAAGGTTTACCATAAGCCTCTATCGAAAGAAGATTTTTTCAAAAATGTTCTTTAGAGTTTCGACATGGAACTGGTGAGCAAGAGGGTTCCTCCTCCGACTGACCTATCAAAGTAGGTTCAATTGTATAAATTAATTTAGCTCTATACATAGGTGTGTCATTAGATAGAGTTTCTCTTTTTCTTTTTATAACTAACAAAAAGAATATATATATATATATATATAAAGAAAAAAAAAAGATTGGTTGTGTTCCTATGTAGATAGACGAATCAAGAGGACAGCTACCAGATAGAGTCTTATTTAAGCTTTTCAAACTCTTTAAAAGTGAAAATACTAGCGAGCATTAACTAATCTGGGATCGATAAAAATCCACAGAAAAGTAGTAGTTAGGATTTTTTTTTTTGTAATAAGGAGGAAATACTAGCAGGGTTTATGATTAACCTGGGTCCAAAAGAAGAAGGTTCTATGAATATTAACATCTGATCATCTAATTCCCAGAATACCCTCCTACCATAGAGTTCTTCTTGCAAACTCAGAATTCCTAAAGTTCTGGTATTTGTTCCATCCACATGGTTTTGCAATCAAATCTGATCACAGAACACCAGCTATTTCTACAAATCACTGCCACCAGAATCTGTGTCAAGGATCTCTCAAGCACCATAAAACAATGTCCATCTCTTTGCTTATCCAATACCAAATTCCATCTGGTACTAAAGAAGGGACTCTGCACTATTCCGGTACTAATTACAAATTGTACACAGAGATATTTTGGTACTTAGGTAATCCAGTACTCAGATGATCAGGTACTGATGTGACTGGTAACTTTCATCATATTCCCAAGTTGTTGTTCAAATATTAACGCTAGTACATGTGGATTAAACATTATTTTTTCGTTTTATTAAAAGGAATTAAACTAAATATGCATTTAAAACATCTGGTTTCTCTCGGATCATGACATGCCCCCTTTTCATGAACTTTTATAAGATCCTCCACCACATTTTTTTACATTGTCTTTATTCCCTAAAATATTGAGAGCGCATGGTCATTATGTTCCTTACTGGATCAAATTCATACTCCCTTTCATTGTTCGGTAAATAAACCCTGAAAACTTATGATTCACTACCATACTATATGAAATGACCCGAACCACTTCTCTAACCATATCAAATAATGATCCCAGCCAATTTCAAGTTCACGAGTCTCGATCATAATGACCTCACCCTTCCTTGAACATTGTATGATGCCAATTGTCCCACGAATTCGTAAGCCGTTAGTGGATCCGACCTACCTCACCATATCATCATGATTATTGATGTGACCATTATAGTCTACACTTCCATTTATAAATGCTTCTCTAGATGGATTTTCCATTCAGATGAGCATTATTCACTGTTGTTGTCACACCATCTATGGACATCCCATGCCTTCGTATTCTTTGCATATTTTTTTTCCCGTCCGGTACTCTGTCACAGTCGACGTTTATTCGGTACTCAACTCTCGACCCTCTATTTGTGCCTCATATTCCCAACATAATTGTTTAAGCTAGCATGGGGGTCGATAGGCATGAACCCATATTTCAATTGTATAGGGAAACAACAGAATATCAAGCTTTCAAAGAAAAATATGAACAGGTAGGGTGGGTGCCATTTCTGGAAAAGTTTAAAGGCCATCATGAGGGAATTTCTCTTTCCTTCGCATAGACATATGATAGAGAGAGTGTGTAGTTTGGGGACATGAAGCTAACAATTACAGAAGCCACTATAGCAGAAGCTATAGGACTCCCAATGGCTGGAGAAAAATACTTCAAGAGGGTGATCGTCGACAGGAAACTCTGTCAAAAGTTTTGAAAACTAGAATATCAAGACCCCAATTGCACCAAGGGAATCCCTCGAAGCTATTTCAAAGAGGAATATTGGACTATGCTCATAATTTTATAGAAATTCCTCACCTATGAAGGAAGGTATGTAGTAACCTTCATTTATCATTTGAAGCTTTTATCACATTTCGAGGGAGGACCACAAGTTGATTTTCCCCACTTTCTATGGATGAGTTTAAAGAAGATGGTTAGAGGAGTGAGGTTAATTTCCAAGAAACCAGATACTATCCTTCATCATCATGGTCTAATAAAAATTTTGGTTGTCCATGCTTTGAGGACACAAGGTGGTAGTTGGAAACAACTACTCCAACATAATTTCACTCAGGAAAGAATATCTAAATCTGTTGAAACACGGGAAGTAGGGACACACAGTGAGGGCTCAAGCAAAAAGGCAGACAGAAGGAAGACATCAAGAGGTAAAGTAGACATTGTTATGCCTAGCTCACCCCAGCCCATTGAGAAATTGGTGATAGAAAAGTCTGTTGACAAGGAACCTACTACATCGAGGAAGAGGAAAACCACCCAATCCCAGAAAATAAGCACTACTTTGATTCAGAAAGGTAAAATTGAAGAGGAAGATTCTGAGCTAGAGGGATGATTAGAAATCATTCCTGAAGCAATCATGGAGTTTTCCTTAGAACCAGCTAGCCAAATAGAGAAGACCCCTTACCTCAACATGCAGAACAAGAAAAAGTCTGCACAGTCTAAAGCATCTAGCTCAGTCCTGCTTCCTAAAGACCAACTATCACAGAGTAAGAAATGAAGGAAGGGAGAGAAAAATCAACAGGATAATTTACATGAAGCAAATATCAAACCCCCTCTGAAATCCTCTCAGGAATTAGAAAATGTTCCTGAGATAGTTACTGGGTCTTCCCAAAAACTAGTTGGTGAATTGAAAGAAGTTGATAAGGTGACAAACAGAAAGAAGAAGAAGCTTAGAGGGGAGAACGCACAAATTGCAGAACCTATGCCTCAATATTCTAGGGTAGAAATAAGGGTTGGTCATCAGAGGTAGACTCCAAAATTTACAACTCAGGGCCTCAAGATAAAAACCAAGTCGACTGAGGAGAAGCAGGTGTCCAGGCCTACAACCATTGTTAAAATTAAGAAAAGGAAGTTGTTTGAGGAGACTCTTACCCCTATCAACAAATCTAAGGGAGTCTCACTGCCCATATGAAGAACCACCGGAAGTATGGCCAAGCAAGTATCAGTCCCAAATATACCTTCTCTTCAAGGGGAACCAATGGATATTCTGAGTTTTCCATAAAAAGGAAGTGACTGTAGAACTACAGTCAGTGAAACAGAAGGGAGGATAACGATAAGTGAGACAGAAGGGTTGGTAACAGAAACTTTAAGGGGTTTGAGAAAAGAAAAATAAGCTCAAAAGGAGGTGACTAAAGAAGCAATCACACCTAGCCTAGACAAGTCCCTAAACAAAAAAAAAATGATCGCAAAGATTGAGAGGCTGATGCAAGAAGTTCAAGAATACAAGGTATTGGACAGACATATTAAGGCAGAGAATGCACAATTGAAAGAACAACATGAAGAAGTCTCTACCAAACTCAACAAGGTATTATAATTGATTCAGTACACTAGGGTTATCAAGAAGGAATTGAGGAGAAGTTTCTGGTTTTAACATCATGCAACTAGAGAAATGACAGAGAAGGGTTCAATTTTGCAGAAATTGTTGGGTATCAGTTTTTTTTGATAAAGTTGCATGAGGACATGCAACACCTTTAGCATGGGGGAAATGTTGAGTCTTTATTTTGACATATATAATGCCCTATCTTACCTTGTATCTAAGCCTTTTTTCCTATGTCCTAAGCCTATACTTCACTATTTCCTCTCAAACACATACCTAATGATCTTGTTCATGTTCACAAGAGGTAATTGATGATTTAAAGCATGTTTTGTTTAACTTTCTTGAAATAATTCGATTAAAGTGTTTTATTTGTATGATCCTAATGGTTTGACTCATGAGAAACTAATCTAGTACTCACTCCATTCTGATACCACCGGTAATCGTGTAATCCAGTACCAAATCCATTCCAGTACTGAGTCATGCTCTATTCTGGTATTGTCTACGTCGCGCCCATTCTGGTACCTAGATTCGCAACTGAATGTATTCTAGTACCAAAACCTATGTTTCCATAATGCACCAGCTGGACCAATATCATGATGAATATTTCAAGAAGGTAGTTGAACAAAATCTTCCAAATTAGTTTTGCATATTACAAGGGACTCAATCACTCATGCACTTTGTGTCATGAGGATGGAGTCGACTCTTAGAGATTCGATATAAATTGTAATATATTTTAAACAATTAAATGCTATCCATTAAATTGTGATAGTATCGAATTACCTTTTATATAAGGAATGTTGTATAGGTAATATAAAATAAGAAGTATGCTATCAGAACCAGAGCGTTTTTTTTATGTATGAAGTAAAGAATTGTTGATCCAATTTACCATTTGAATTAATACAAAATATCTATTTGGCAAATTCCTGAGTATGAGTGAAAAGCTTTAGTCTGTTACCTTCTTAAGAGGTTCCTTGTTGGTTCGTCAAGGGCCCAACGCCCCAACCAAGGTAAGCCTCCCTGTATACATTTTATATGATTGTGTGAGTGTTTTATAGTAGGGTGATTTAATTTGTTTCAATAGTTCAACATTGAGTTATTTGTGTCTAGATTGGTGTGAATAATTAGGTGTTAGATCAAACAAATATTTCATTTTCAAATGTTGAAGATTGCCAGTTAATTATTTGAAGTGTGGGATTGATATTTTGAGTTTTATGATTTCAGTAGACTTAGTACAGGAACCAGAAGACTTTATATGTCACCTTCATGCTCTATAACGAAGTTCCTCAGTTATGTTGAATGTTCCTTGTACTGTTTTGTTTCAATTACATGAAGCTGGAATTGATTTTTTATTTCAAGAGTGATTGGAGTTGATTGCCATTTACTATTTTGATTGTTATAGGAAATAAGCTTCTTAAGTTCATCATTTTAATTCATGAACCTAATATGAACAGACTTGTTTCTCTACGACATAATATTTTTGATTGGTTGGGTGTTTGAAAGAGTTTCATTATCAATTTTCTCTTCTAAGTTCAAAGGTGTTTGAAGTATTTAGAAATCTTAGAAATAGATTTTTTTATTTATTTCCTATATGCAACAGACTTAGGTAGGTTACCTATTTTTAGCGCACACAGTGTAACAACTCTTTTGATTATGAATCCCAGACTGACATTTAAATGAGTGTAAGATCTATATTGGACATATTTTTACACCAACAAACAGGTTCTATGATTCCTGCTTCCAACATTCTGTCTAATTCAATCTTGACTTTCTGCTTATATTTGGGATTCAATCTATAGGGTCTCTGCTTGACTGCCCTTGCATCTAGTTTCAAGGGGATCCTCATTTCTCCCATGGGCCCTTTAATTCCCTTCATATCAATGAACTTGGTTGGAAGCAAGTCCTGGTATTCATACAATAATTCGGTGATCTTTTCAATAGTGGCATCATCCCAATAATCTCCAATGTTTGTGAGCTTAGGTGCTTTCTCTATTCCAATGTTAACTTTCTTGATTTTGATTGGCTATCCAATAAAAGGTAGTTTGAATCCTGGTCCTTCTATGTCTCTCTGTCCTTCTGTTCTACATTGTTCACATTCCTAGGATCATCGTCTTCATCAACAATGATATTGTAACGACCTTGCAATTTCTGAAGAGGTGCAGTCCATTCATCCTCTTCTTTCCCAATAGGGAGGGTGGGTGCCTCCTCAAAGAATCTCTGTCTTACAATCTATAAATCTTGATCCACTGTGGGGTACTGAATTTTAAATAAAAATGTAGCTACAAATTTATGAGTCATATCGTACCAATCTGTAGTGTTGAGGCATAGTTTTGCTTGAAGATACCAATTGATAGGGGTTGTATCCAAAGTATTAATAAATTTATGCACCCACTGCTCTTGAGGAATGTTTCTCCAGGCTTCCACACAACTTCGCACATGGTCCTTCGAACAACTTTGACCTGTGTATCTAACCTTGTACCCTTCTACTTGTTCTGAAAAGTGCATTGTCATCAAAGTGCGACATTGCACCAAGTCCGTGATGTTCTTCTTGTGCGTCCCTCGCCATCTCACCGGAGTTTCTTTCAAGGCCTCATCCAATTCCAAAAACCTCTGTTTTACTGGTAAAACTTCTTCGAATTCTGATAAGAAAGTTTCTAAATTATTTAAACCATCAAATGTGGGCAAATTACTTACTTCTATGCCAATCCAATGAACTTCCCTAGTCAATCTAGCACATATCTGTGTAGAGACTTCATACATTTTGTTATTGCAGTTCTCTAGTGCTTCTTCCAAATATGATGAGCATGCACTGTCATTTCACCATCTTAAATTCCCATCTGTTGTAGGATTGATGTAATCCTTCTATCTTGCTATCAATTTATATATATTCTCAAGCTCGTATGCATAGTATTATTCTCTGATGGGTTTTTTGAATCTGTGACCTTCATCAGGATCAAGAGGTGCAATGACCCTAAGGCCATCACCTTCAAATGTCATTCTTCTTTTCTTTAAGTCAATCAGGGTGGAATTGTTGAAATCCCAATCAATTCCTAACAGTGCAGGATAAGGACGGCTATCATCAACTATCTCAATCAACTCGAAGTCCACAAACTTCCTTACCCCATCAATGTCCACAAGGACATGCTCCAGTCTTCCAAAGGGGCTTACTTCCTACTGATTAGCCATCTTGAGCTTGATAGGGGAGTAAATAAAATTAGGTTTTCCCATCAGGGCCTAGGTATACTTATTCATAAAATTGAATTTTGACCCTAAGTCAAGGACCACGTAGTCTATATCATAATCTCCAATCTGAGCATTAAGGTGCAATTCCTTATTTTTTCTTCTCTTTCTAGATACTTAATGTACTTATTTATTCAGCAGGGGACTTATCCTTCCTATCTCATATTGTCTGATCAAATTTTGTAGTTCTTGTACAACTCTTTCATCCTTAATCAAATTAATGCAAGTACATAAGAATTCCATAATCTTGCTTACCTCTTTGCCTTCTCTGTGTGAAGCAGACTGATCGAATGCTAGAGGCATTCCACATTCTCTCGCTTCTGGTTGTGTCTTTGATGAAGAAGCCCGATCTCTTCCAAATGATTTTCTTGCCTTCTCAAATGTTTTATTTTCTTTCTTTGGATCAAACACTTGTATCTTCTCTGCAACTCTTCTGAACCTGGATTCTTCTGTAATCTTTCCTGGGGTCACTCTGTCTTCTCCTATAATAGTGTCTCCTCTAGTGATAAAAATGACTCTAGGATCCTCTCCATGAGTTTCTGATGAGATTAGTTGTACTTCTTGGTTTCCTCCTTGTCTCTCCTGAAGATTGTCTAACAACATGGGACAATATTCAATGACATGTTCAAATGAGTTGTAGTAGCTGCAAGTGGTACAAGGGTTCTGGTAGTCCCTTTCCAAGTGTCCTAGCTATGTGCATTTATAACAAATGATCTGACCTCGACCTCGACCCATGCCTCCACCTCGTCCTCTTCCTCTAAATCCACCGCGAGGGTTGAAGTTTCCTCTTCGTGTGGAATTAAACTATGTGGTATTTCCCTCTTGCTACATCTCTCCTTGAGTCCTATATGTATCCCTTGACCTTTCATGCAAGAGTTCATAAGCCCTACATTCCTTCTCATCATGCCCCATAGATTTATAGAATGTGCAGTAAATATTTGTAGGTGTCTGAACATATTTTGCATGTAATATCATTCACCAAGGTGATGTCTATTTCTACATACCTCTCACAAATGTAGAGTAACCTGCTTCAAAGGGCTCAGAGCTCTAGAGGCCAAGTATTCATGATATAGGGGACAATACTCCTTATCATGGCCTTCTGATTTGCATCTGATACACCATATGTCTTCTCTTTTATCTTTTCCCTTGTGCTTCTTCATATCTTCGACTTGTGGAGATAAGCTAGTTAGTTGACTCAAAATTTGACTCATACCTGAGTTGGATTCTCCCATAGGGGCTGATTCGAGTTTCATGGAGATATCCAATGGCTCAGTCAATGAAGAAACCTTCTATTGCATCAAAGGGACTCTGATGTGTGGTAGGAGGGAAACAATGAACCATTCCTTTTTCTGCTCAATTGGGATCTGAAAACTCAACCAGCATGTTAAGGTCTTAAACCTTTGATCAAACTCCCAAACAGGTTCAACTACTTTCTGTTTGATTTCTTTTAGTTCTGTAATGTATTGTGACTCTGACTTGGGTTTCTTGAATTCTTCACTCAATGAAGTATTGATCTCATTCAGTGGTTTAGGTTGTGCAACTCCATTAAAAAACTTCATGTACCAACTCAGTGCACGGTCTCTTAAAGTAGTACTAAACTAAGCCCTCTTAACTACTTTGTCATTGACTTTCTTAATACTCCATACAACTTTGCATAAAAACTAGTGTCGATCAGGATCTTCAGATCCATCTTCCCTAAAGATAGGTAGCCTCATTTCATCTGCCATAGATCTTCCTAGGTTTCATGTTTGAGTATGTGTTGAACTGTTGGTAACAGTTCTCTGATTGCTCTGATAACCCTGAATACTCTGGTTACTTAACAATGCTAAAACAACAAGAGGAGTAATAGTACTTACTTCAATAGTCGGCGTAGTTCTTGAAGTTTTTGATTCTTCCCGTAAAGGTTCTACAGTCTTCTCTTCCTCTGGCCCAATGGACCCCGAATGTTCCTCGATCAATAACTCTTCTTATTCTCCACTATAGAACCCTTCATCTTATGCTAGTGGTTCATGGCTCTACTCAAACAGGTTCACCAGAGGAACCTCTCCGAAGGTCCTCCCACTGCGCGTATGTCCAACCTCTGCATCATTGTCGATATCTAAATTCTTCAATATAAGCTTTTCAATATGACCAAATACTGTATCTTCAATATGTTCTTCTCATGCAATAACATCTTGATATTCAACTTCAAGAAGTGTAAAAATTTTCCTCTAGGTCCCTTAATGAAATATCTCTCTGCTTGGCTATATGACTCTACTCTGTCAATAGAAAACTCGGTGATGTACCCTCCAATGGTTCTATCGAACAAGTGATCTACTGCTCTTCACATGACATTATCAACTCTCTTGACCTTCTTGATCAACGCCGACATCCAAACCACAGATGGTCTAGATCTGATCTCAATTTGGGTATCTACTAATCTGGCTAACCACTCATATAGCTCCTTATTAATTCCTCCAAAGAAAATCTTGTGTATGTCAGTGAAGATATATTTTCCCAACTAGTCTTATGTACTAAGATTAGGGTTCTTGTTCTGATCTTTAATGAATTCCCTTTCTTTTTCTTCTATCCACTTATGAATCTATGTCTTTGATGGAAACCACCTTGACAGTCCCTCAAGAAGATCCTGGTCCCGACAACAGAACAATTTGTTGGCACAGGGGCAAACCCAAGGTTCAGCTCTAACAGTGCACCAACAAGCCCTAACTATTGGCCCTTTCAGCAACACCTGTGAAGCAGATGCAGTCTCACCTGAAGTAGCAATAGGGGGTTGCAAGACACAATTGTCTACAACCAGAGGAAATACAAAGTGGATCCAAGGCAATAATATACAACAACCTAGTTATTCTTTATCTCCTTTTAGCCTACTGTGTGAGCTATATCTCAAATATAACACAATGATGCAATTATAGAATAACAGAAGGAAAAATAACACAACATCAATCACACAGAATAATAAGATATATGTGGTTCACCCTCTATCTAGGGCTATGTCTACAGAACTGCATTTCTTGATATTATATGAAAACATACAGTTCTATTTGTGCTATTGGCTTGCAACTCTCTCTCTCTTTCTCTTCTTCTCTCCCCTCCCTGCACACCCAGATGTAGGGTTGATCTTCACACCTAGCTGAAGATCTTACAATACCAGACTGATTTCTCACACAACACTTCTCTCTCTTACAATAATAATCACTTAATCTCACAACACAAATCTAGTCAATAAAAACAATGATCCACCTCGAACGAACCTTTCCTCATTCATCTCGATCTTTATTTATACATTAAAATGACTGTCAGATAGCCTTAGGTCAAAACCTAGGTGTCAAAACCCTAAAATACCAAAACCATAGGTGTCTAAAACTCTAGGTCAACTTTGACCCATGTTTTCCAGGCTTCACCAACCTATCTTTCCTTCTTTCCCGCGAGGTGCTCCAAAGCATCCATTGGTGGATTTTTTTGCTTGCTAAGTTTTCCATGATCCATCTTCCTTGTTGATATTTTCTCCTCGATCTTCTCATCCAAAACATTGTTTTCCCTTGCTTCACTCCTTCTTTCTTGCTCCTTTGGCCACTTCGACCCAATTTTAGTCAATGTGCCTTCCACGCAGTTCGCACTTCGTCTTTTATTTTCCTTTTTCTTCTCTTTCTTTCTTAATCCATACCCAAGGGGCAACAAGAAGAAGCAACGAAGCAGAGGAGCCAAGAGATGGTTCCAAGAGAATGTTTGGGATTCAAGAGGATTTCAACCACACTGAAAATCTCATGAGCATGAGCTCATGATTTTCGTAGCCGTGGAGTATGATGCAGGAGCATTGCTCCACCTCAACACACAACATTCAAATTTCACGCATGGTGCACATTCAAGGATGGGAGAGGCACTACCCTCTCATTTTCCCTTGAGAATCCAAGGCATGATTTAGGCATTTATGAGGACAAGTTGGAAGAGTCAAATTGTTCTTTCACACAAGCTAGAGATAAGGTCATCATTAAGTGGTTGACGATAGAAGGGATCTACATGTGATTTGGAGCATATTTCCATCATTGTAATTTTCCCTTTCGATAGGAATTTTGAATGGTGATTTGACACCACTAGTTTAGCCTGTGAGGGAAGCTCATCGAGCCCCTCTTGTATAAATATTTGTATTGTTTCCAAGTAGAGGTTATTGTAGGAATATGCATAGGAGATAGGGAGAGAAACATAGAGAGTTGAGACTCAGTCGCAGTCCAGACTCAAACATTTGTAATCTGATATTCTACCATTAATAGAAAATGACATTTTTTCATGTTATCAATTTCTGTGTAATGGATGTTGTGTTATGAATGTCAGTTATATGCATTTGGATTGTAGATGAATGTTAGGAATCATATGCAGGGATAGAGATACATTTTTCTATCTGTGAGTGTGTTGAATTAAGTCTGGTTCTCTAGGCTAAGTACAAGGAATGTGCGACAGAGGGTGGAAACTCTATAAGACGATGCAAGGAGTACATGTCTGAAATCAGTGAAGTCAGAAAAGAGATTGCTAGGAGGGCATACCAAGTTAATTCACATACTCGGGGAGAAATTTCAAGGTGGTTAAGTACCTTGGAAAGAAAGACTGTGTGGGAGGAAGCACAGTTCAGTGACCTGAAACACTAAATTGTCAAACCAGGGTTGGTAAACTTCGAGCTGATACACAGTATGTGCAGGCAAGCATCTAGCCTCTATCTGAATGCTATGCTAAGAATAAAACACACACCTATTCTGAGAACTTGAATTCTAATGACTAACTCGAACCTGAGCATTTCCTATTAATTCATAAACAGAAAAACAGAAAGTCTTGTGCTCAAATGCTGGTGCTGCTATTTCTATCCAAAAGTATGGTGCCACCCGATTATTTTACCTCTATGCCCAATCCTCTACCATCATCATTTCTATCTAAGTTAGGACACACAGATTATTGTCGAAAATGCATTCATTCTGAGCAGCAAAAAATCAATCTATTCTGTCTACAGGAAAACAGAGTATTATGCTAACTACTGGTACCAGGAGCTCCTTTTGTTCTAACTGTAAT
>ML799135.1:74821-85431 GCA_009831015.1 Picea engelmannii | reverse complement strand
CTCTTGGACCCCCACTAGCTAGCTCTTCTTACAACAAAGAAAAATGGAAAATGGTGATGAAAGAACTCTTTACAAATCCACTCAATGGTGAGGTGGATTGTCCAATGTAATGGTGCCAATATGCTTTTGAGAAGGATGGAGTCCTCAAAACAATAGAGGCAGCATAACATTACTTTGAATTCCTTGAAAAAATGAGGTGCATTCATGGCTTTTTATAGCATTGCTTTGGGTTATTGTTTAACTGCTTTGTAGTGTGAAAAGAGGCCAATTAGGGCATTCCTAGGTCTTTGACCAGCCCACCAGTCGGATCCAACACAGATTTGAGGGTCAAATCGGCTTGGGAGATGAACCATAAGTGGGTGGGAGGCCGACCACTCTCATAAATGCGTCGTTTAGTAGGTGCATGGCTTTTTGCGCTAACAGTCGTGCATCGTGCACCTATGCGCGATTTCTGCGTTCTTGTTCTACGCATGTGCGCGCGCACCCAATGTCTTCATAGTGCTCTTCAATTTTTCACTACTTTGTATAGTTTTTGAAATTTTTTTAATGCTGTGGTATTAATTCAGGTCCATGAATGACTTCATTACTATTTGACGATGTTGAGTTCTTGTAACCATGTGCGGACGAAATTTCAGTGATAACAGATGCCCCCTGATGGATGAGGTTAGGAGCATACGTATAGCCGAAATCCATCAATGTTTCTTCTACTGAGAATGTTGTTGTAAGAGAGAAGTAGTGGGATCTTCCAGAGTGATCCGTTGGAGGGAAAAATGAACCGATAGGACCCGACCTTCCATGAGGTGTGTAAAAATAGAAAACTGTGTACAAATGAGGCGGGCATGCCCCATGCTCGTGTCATGTAACTCTGAAGAAAAATATGACTGAAGTGTTGGTGTAGACAACTGCAGCGCCCTCGAGGGCGGTCGTGATACAAGCAGAAGAAGATTCTGAAAATGAACATGCTCTGAATAGTAGGCAGTGATCGCGGTAATAAGTAGCAGCAATTATGTGGGCATTGATGGCCCTGCCAATTTCAGAGGTCTTCGGAAAATAAAAGAACTAACTGCAATAGTCGCAAAGTAAGACCCACCGGAACATGAGAAAGTGTTGGCATCAAATGTTAAGGGGGTCAACGACAGTAGGGAGCAATAGTGTCTCACCCTGTGTCGTCCGAGATCTCTCATTGAGTGGATAATGAGAATCAAGATATTGTCACCCTTCTAGAAACTGTGTTGATGTCAATAAAAAAGGGGGACGCGACTCCCAGAAGCAAATGGCTTCATTAAATCTACTGAGGTGAGGAAGTGGCAGAGGTACATGGACAAAGTCAAGATGTGGGAAGGCTCAAGAGTACCCGTGGTTGGAGTATGTGTGAGAGAAAAAGTGGTCGCAACCGTTCAACGAGGTCGAGTGTCAGGGGGACGACAAGACCGAGGATAAGTTGTGCCAGAGGTGGGACAAGGTGAACAAATTCAGAGGGCAGAGGTAAGTGACCTGTCAGGTACTCTGAAGATATGGACAATGCTGGAAAGGGTGGATGAAAAGTAGTGCCCCAACCAAGGGTGACATGGGTTGCGGTTGGCCAAAAAAGGAAAGTAGGTCGCCCAAAGGTGACAACAAAAAGGGAATGTAATGACTGGAAAATAAAGGTGTTTGTACAATAAATAACAAATAATGTTGGGGAGAAATGTACAAATACAAAAATGGGTTCCCCAATGTGATATGGGTGGCCCATGCAGGGCATAATTTGCTCGGAAAGATGATGAAGGGTGGGGGCCCCATTGGTGAGTTTTTGTATGAGGTAGGTGAAATGAAGGGAGATTTGCAGATGGGCAAACTGATTGTGGATGAAATGGAGGGTTCATGATACTACAGAGGTGTAGGCATAAAATAGAACCGTGAAGAGATAATCTGGGAGTCCATGTGGGAAATCTAGAAAAATGAGGAGAAGGAGTATGTGGTTGATTCACGACATGATGAAAGACTATTGGGACTCCCATCCCTAAAGGGTTTTGAAAAACAGCATGAGTGTCAGAAGTGTCAGAAGGTGCTATGAATGGGACAACTCATGTGGGTAAGAATGATACCCTGTGACAGTACCGAAGATGCAAATGGAGGCGTGGGTACTACAGATCTAGGAAGGGGGATCCTAGAGGCAAATGTCAGAGGGTGTGACTAGAAATGTAAGTGTGATACAGAGGGAAAGACTACATGCCAGTGCTAAGTATATACCTGAAGGGGTTGTGCCGATGTATGATGATCAAGTACCTACACACATGAAAACCAACTACCCAAAGTGAACAATATCTGAAGAGAATTGAAGATATGAACATGTATTTGATAAGCGTGAATATGCGCATGCGTACCTGACCAGGGTATGAAAAAAAAGGTGCCCCGGGGGCTCAGGATGAAAAGAGGCCCAGGGACTATTGTGATGTATATGACGGGATGTTGATCCTGTGGCTGAAGATGGATCGAAAAATGGACACCGTGGGCTCCCAGAATGGTGAGTGGAAGTTTGGCAAAGAGGCCTATATATAGTTGTAGGGCCCACATTGCCACCTCATTTGTACCTGCTGCAATAGTGACTGGATGAGCCATTTTTAGAGGAGATTTGGAGATTCCGAGAGGATGAGGCATCCGATTGGCGATTAGCAAGTGTCAAGTTAGTAGTCTAATCATCCTGCATAGAAATAGGATTTCATTTTTTGGGTAGGGGCTGTACAGAGGGCCGTACAAAGGGATTTTGGGGATGAGGGCCCCAACGTGCGTGGGAGATTCGGAAGTAGGCGTGCACACGTGAACACTTTCCCACCAAATAGACGCGCACGAGGGCGTTGGTGAGGGAATTAAAGGTGCGCACCTGTCGGCTGTACAGTTGCGCATTTGTGCACGGCTGTGGCGTGGACAGGAGTGCACCAGTGTGTGCCTGTGTAGGTAACAGGCGTGCCTGAGAGCGCGCCTGTGTAGGTAATAGGCGCACCTAAGAGTGTGCCTGTGAAGTGAACAGGTGCACATACATGTGCACCTGTGTAGTGAACAGGCACGCATGTGTGCGCACCTGCGGGTTGAAACAATCGTGCCTTAGAGGAAAAGCTGACGGGTGTAAATTGATCTTTGTGATGTTGTTGATGGTCTCGTGGGCTGATATAAGACTCTTTGTTGTGGTTGCAGGTGGACAGTTTTCATGATGCGAGTGGGTTGGCGAGAGCGATATTGGTCCTAGCTACGAGATGTTGTGGCTATTGAGGACCCAGATGTGCGAGTGACTTTGGCAGCCTGTGGGTTGCTAAAGTTCTTTGAGTTCCCTTTGATACGGGCGCAGGAGTATCTCCTGCAGTTCCTAATCCAGATGTGGAGTCCAGAGCTGCACTGCTTCCTTGTGCAAAGAGAGAAGATCCCCTTCACTACAGTGGAGGATGTGTACTTCTTGACTGGGATCCCATTTTGGGGTGTGCCCCTACCGGCGGAGCCAGTGCTACCGAGGGACCTGACCCTAGCAACTGTTGGTCGGAGATACTGTTCAGGTCAGAACTTTATGTCCGAGACGGTTGTGAGCATTGGGTCGATAAATGCCCTGGCGCATCGCTGTATAGCAGTGATGATTGTGAAAGTATATGGGTCACTGGCGACCCAGCGGATTAGTGGGGGCTAGTTGTTGGTGATGGGGAGAGTGCTGGCTGGCGAGCAGTTCGCCTGGGGACTTACACTACACGCAGGGATGGTGGGGCAGTTGGACCACTGTCGGTCCATGGATACGGGGGATTTTGCCTTCGGGTCAATCCTAGTGGCCTGGTTCCTGGAGAGGGTTCCGATGTTTTGCCCGAGAATTCTATTGGGTGCACCTAGGGAGTGAGAGCCGCGACTAAGGCGGTGGTCGACCGTGTTGCTACGTCATGGTGGTGGCGAGGGTGGCCACTTTTTTAATACAGAGGTGGCACAGGTATGGCAGTAGATGTCGTAGGTGATACTTCGGTACCCCTATGTCGGTGTTGACTTCCGGGATGATCCGGACATGGTGCTACCTCCAGGGGAGGTTTTTGACCATCGAGGTATGTTGATTTGATGATGTTGATATGTATGTTTTGTGTTTTTTGAGATAGCATGCCTTATGTATATGATATAGATGCTGATACTATCTGGTGTTTGTTTTCATGTGCAGATGTGCCACCTCACGGGCGCGAGGTGGAGTTGCAGAGAGCGTCAGAGAGACCGCCGYGGGGAGAGAGATGTCGACGTGAGGACGTYGCAGTGTGACCAGATGAGCCTGAGAGGGCAGTGAGGAGGTGTCGATTTGATGACCCTGGTGCTGGGCCATCACAMGGTCCTCCGACGGCTGTCAGARCTGATTTTGAGGACATACGYTGTCGTCTGGAGACGGTGTTACAGGATGTGYCGGAAGGCATATGTTCGYGCATCCAGGATGAGACTTTCCTAGAGCAGTGTGTGGGGKTGCCTCCRCCATGGCGGGCCATAATACGATGGACAATAGTGGTTGTTGCACTGATGACTGGTCGACTGCCGCMAAAGCAGGAGGGGCAGGCAGTGGGGGGACCACCAACTCCTGGGGCAAGTGGTGGTGGGMCACCACCRCCTGAGGGAGGAGCAGGTGGTGGTGGGCCGCCACCGCCTAAGGGAGGAGCAGGTGGTGGTGCACTAGAGGCACCATGAGTGGTGGTCTGATGAATTTGATGTAGATATATTTTTTGTATATAGGTTGGTGAGCCCATTTTGTACCGAGGTGCTGCATTGGTCTGCATATACTTGTATTTTTGTATGTAAACATTTGGATGGCATGGTGGACCTTTATATATACATGAGTATACACATTTGAGATCTATGTGGTGTTTACATGTTTTTGGCTAAGGTTTTGATGATGTCTATTCTAGATATATGCTATGACATGTTTTTTGATATGTTTATGTATGTGTAGAGGTAGCTTGATGTGATATATGCCAGTCTAACACAATATTAGCTAGGTTATCTGTAATTTGATTCAATTTTCGTGGAACATGTGTAAATGTAATGGAATCAAAATGTCGAGATAAAATCCTAACCTGCAGGTATTTGCGAAAGAGGCAAGGATCACGAACATGGTACACATTGTTGAGCTGGAGTACGACTAGTTGAGAGTTGAGGAAGATGCTAAGGTGATGAATATGATGATGTTGGGCATCGGCCAGGATGCCAATGACAGTGGTGTATTCGACTGGGTTGTTGGTTGCTAACCCCAAGCATATTCCGCTCGAATGGAGCATTTCATGTGAGGGGGTGTAGAGGGCCCAAGCAGCCGAAGCGAGATTTTGTGTCCAACGGCTGGCGTCGTCGGCATAACCGATGCGGTAGGCTGATGGAGGAAGCATCTGTCAATAGCACAAAGGATAGTTTAGACATGAGGGAAGGAAAAAAGATTAAAAAATCTATGAAAGAAATAACCTAAAGTAGAATGACTACGTTTAAGCGTAAAATTTCTTGAGATACAACCACTTGACAGGTTCTTTGAGAGAGAGGCCTTTGGGAGAGTCCAAAATATACGCGCCTTTAGTGAGGCAATGTTGAATGATGTATGGGCCATGCCAGAGTGACTCAAATTTTCCATGGCCAAAGGTATCATGAGCGATATCGTAAGCCAAGATGAGGTCGCCTTCACGAAATGATTGAAGGTTGACATGGAGAGCAGTGATTTCCTGAGGAGTGCAAGCAGCTCCAATGGTGATTTCCTCGATGATGCCATTTTTAATGGAAATGTCGATTTTAATGGTTGGGGAAATGTTGGCCATATTTCCTTCTTCAAAAGCATCAGGGGAAGGAATGGGATTTATGAACCAGTCAATAGGCCCTGATGGGATAAAATCCTTGGTTTCGACCGCGTAAATGGGGTTTTGGTTAGGAGGCATGGAGGCTTCCTATGGATAGAAGAGTGCACGATGGTGTAGCGCATCCCAGGGAGAGTCTGGGTGGTTTAATTATTCGAGTATTTCTTCGGCGCATTGGAAGTGACGGGAATACAATTGGTCATGATGAGTGATCTCGGTGACAGTGGTCGTGTGGTTGTCCCTTGGTGAAGAAGCAGGGGGAACATTGTGAGGAGATGGTGAGGGTTCACTCGTCATAAACCATATATTGAAGTACTGAGGGGTACCCATGGTGGTTGGGTGGAGAGTGTCCATAGGGGTATGAGAAAGAGAGTTGGGGGGATTGGGGGGTGAATCCTTAGATACGTCGTCTAAGAACAATGGAGGCATTGGGAGTGCTTCGGGTTCGGGAGAAATGACATGAAGATCCTCTCGTGATGAGGTAATGTCAATTATCGCCTCTGCGGGTCGGTGAAGTAGAGTCAATTAGCGTTGCCTATATTCAAGGATCATTGGACACTGGCATGTGAAATGAGCTAATGAATCGCAGAGAGGGAAAGGGCGTCTCATACGTTCATTGACTGAAGTGGTGACATAGCGGATTTTAGTGATATTTTTTGATGAGGACGTAGCAAGACTGGGGTTTCTCTGGAAGTCCTGGCATACGACAGCTAATGTCTGTTGAAAGCATGGTAGTGCTGGGAAATGGTGGGTATAATGGCCATATTCAGAACATATAGCACAAGTGTATTTGGTCCTCAACCCTTTACTACTGGAAGGGAGGGTGGTAGTGGTAGGGTGAGTTGTAGTGGAGGGTGTTGGGGGAGTTTGATTGAGTGGGATCAAATTCCATAATTCTGGTAGCGACGGACAGTTGTTGGTTTGGTGGCCCTCTTTCTCACGTAGTGCACAAGGTGGTGGGATGGGTGGAGGAAATGGAGCAGCGGACTCCTTCTTTCTCCTGCCCCCAGCTATGGCATGAGGGTTAGTGAGTGGGGGTGTGGTTGGAGTAAGAATGGGAATCATCATGGGGATTCCTTCTTTTTTGAGGGGAAGGGATGGTCGAGGGACCATCTCTGGTGGGTGTAAATACCAAACAGGGATTGCTAACACCATATTAGGTAGTGTGAGCATTGCAGCTACCTGAAAAGCTTCAATACCTGGTGGAGGGTAAAAGAAGGGAATTTGATTGATGGCTTAAGGAACTCTCTCCCAAACTAGGATATGTCCTTGGGGAGAGGTGGAATTGTGGACTGGTGGGGTCGACGAGTGTGCAGGAGGTTCTTGAGGAGGGGGTTCTGCGACGAGTGGGATGTCAGGGATGATAGAAGTCGCTGTAGGAGGAAGGGTATCCACCGTGTGGGTTCCGTTAGATGATATGATGCACACTTGATTGGAAGGATGCAGGAGTGGTGGAGCTCCATGGTAGGATCCTAACAAGGATGGATTTTTAAAAATCCTAGGACCCATCTCGACGAGTGGATATGCATTGTGGCTTGTGTGGATGAGAGGAAGAATGTTATCGATGTTGGCAGATGGGTTAGGCTCATAATGTGAGACTTGGTCAATAGTAACGATCTTCCCATTGTGAGGGAACATCATTGTCTGAAAGATGGAAGAATCCACTACCTTCATAGCGTACATGTAGCTATGACCGAACACGATATTATAATCAAGAGGGGCGTTGATAACTTCGATATCGATGAGAATAGTCTTTCCCCCGAGTTCAATGGGGACATTTTGGAAGAGCCCTTCAGGAGAGGATGGTCATCTGTCATAAGCTTGTAAGGTGATGGCAGAGGGAATGAGTTCGGGGGAACCAAGCTTCTGCCATACTATTTTGGACATAATGCATGTAGATGCACCTTCATCGATGATACATCGATGAACTGTGATGTTCCGTATTTTCACTGGTATTTGAAAAGCAATCAAGGAGGGAAGACGAGGTTCTCCCCTGTCAAGATCAAAGGTGATGAGTCGGGTATCTGTAGGATCGATTGCCCCCAAGGTGGAAAGTAATTATTTCCACTGAGTAGGACAAGTTTGGAGGACCTCAAATACTGACATGGAAGCCGAGGATTGCGCTAAGTCGTCTACCAAACTATAGTTATGAGCTTCCCGAGCATGTGGGTTGTGGACATTTCTGCGCAAGGGGATGTGAGGGATGCGAAGCGGTGGTTCAGAGGAAGGGCGAGGGATCACCAACGGGGGTCCCGTCGATGTAGGGTTTTTTTCTGGAGGGATGGGAGGAGACTCAATGGGTGCATGATATTGATGACTATGTGTTTGCAGAAGGATTTATTCCTCACTTGTGAGGAGAATTGTGTGATCTGCTAGATTGTTGGGGTTGAGGTATTGTCCCGTCGGAGGTGGGGGATGTTGTGCATCTTGTTGGGTGTTTATCACACCTTGATGTGGAATGGGATTTTTCAGCACGGCAGGAGGGGGTTGTTGCACGTATTTTTGTGGTGCCTGCTGAGGGGCAGGCGGTGCGGGAGAATGGGGAATCCTACCAGAGTCTTTCAACCATTTGAAATCTACAATCTGGGGGAAATGATGAGTGTAATGTCCAAACTCACCACAAAGAGCACAAGGGAATATGGTTTTAACATTGTTGTTATTTCTCCCTTGGCGTTTATTATTATTTCCCCCTTGGGGGTTTTGGTTCCCTTGGTTCTGGTTGCCCCCAGTGGGTTGGTGTTGTGGGGGTTGATTCCCGCCTTGACTAGGGTTTTTGTTATTCTGGTTCCATCCTTTCTTCTTGGTATTGTTCGATGGATGAGTTGGATTGGCTGTATTCAATTGTTCAAAACTTTGGTATTGTTGAACAACAGAGGGTTGAACAAAATTTACCCCCGCATGAGGATGTGGGGGAGCCATGGGTTGTGGAGGACCAGGAAATGGGAAGTATGGATTATGTGGTGGCACCGATCCATAAGGTACATAGGAAGGGGTAGTGCTTTCACTAGTACTATAAGATGAGGTAGAGGGTGTACCGGAGTTTGTTTGAATAGGTGGATGTATGGGGGGTGTCGGTGGTGGTCCACTGATGGGTGGAGGTATAGCAACATGGTACATCTATTGATAAGGGGGTGGGGGGTAATAAAAAGTGCCCCCGTATGCCAGCGGGTATTGAGGTGTTCCATAAATCAATGGTGGTTGAGGTTGTGGACCGTGGTGAGTGGTGGCACCAATTAGTCCGTCTACTGAGTGAGACATCCCAGGTTTGTTTTGGCCAAATGGCACAAGTTTTGGAATATCAGGAAGTACAGTGTATAAGTACCCTGACTGTGCATAGATGAGGTCATACTATTGGGCCTTAATGATTGCTTCCTCTTCAGATTGAGGGAAGGTGGAAGCTACATCCTTACCGAGGAGAGAGAGAAGTGATCTAAGAAACCAGTCAAGACATTGTTGCTTGGTGGTTTCTTCTTTGCACAAACTACATTGCCTACGCCACTCGTGAATGTGGTCAGCAATGTGTGTGGCTGAGGTTTGTTTAAAATTAGAAATTAGTTCTAGACCATTATCGTGGTAGATGGGTAATTGGAAGAAGGTCAAGAATGCTTTGGCCAATGACTCAAAAGTTGCATGGGACCCTAATTTTTCTTCGACATACCATTTAGCTGATGGGCTAGTGAGTGTGCGTTGAAATAATCATAGTCTGATGGAATCATCCATAATGCTATTGGAGGAGCACCATAGGTGAAAGGTCATGACATGGTTGGCAAGGTCATCGCCTGCCTTTCCTTCAAACTTTGGTATGTCTGAAGGTATTTTGGTGGGCATTGCAGGCCATGTGGGATCATGCAATATAGGATCATTGGTGAGTTTGTTGAGATCCGATATGTTGAGAGAGCCCAAATATGGCATCTGCAGTGCATGGGGAGGATTAGCTCCAACCAGAGTGTGTTGTGAACCTGACCCTTGAGGGGGGATAGGTGGGTTGGTTCTTCCTCCTTGAGAGGAAGTGGGTCCCCTCCTTCCATGTAAAGGAGAGTGAGTGAACGGATGACCTTGGGAAGAGGACCCAAGTAATGTAGAACCGAGAAAAGATGATCCTAAAACAGTAGCACTCATAGGAGTGTGTGAAGGAGGTGTTGATGAGTGGGCATGACCAGAAACTCCCCCTAAGATAGGAGGGAGGTTTAGCAAGCGTCGTGAATGATGGGGGTTTTGTGGTTCCCCTATGTTGTCATACTAGCTGCGTGAATGTGTGCAAAGAGTGGTGAGAGTAATATAGAAACAAGAGCCTTTGTGTTGAATGTGCACACAATATATATATCCAAATCAAACTGTAATCAAATGTGCATCATACATAAAATGTTTTTTGAAAAAGAAGCATATATATGGGTAAGTGGGTTTTGTCTGCATGGGGAATCAAAAGAAAGAAAATGATCATGTCCTAGAAGACGTAACGTCCTTCCTCTCAAATAGCACTGGACCTTCCAATAGCACTCAATAGTGGGGTCTGAAGTCACTGGAAGAGAAACTAGTGAATGATGAAATAATTGGTTATAATGAGGAGTAAAGGGGGCATATCCCGAAAGAGCTGGCGATATTTCCCAATAGCCAAAAAAAATCCAATCAAGGTGTAATTGCAGCCCACAATTGCCACTTGGGTAGATGTCCTAAAGTTGGTTGCTAGGTACCTCGGTCAAAGTGCGGCATTTAGATTTTCGGCCTAAGAAATGGGTCACGGGCTGGATCCTGTCCAAGAGGTGGGTGCCTCAAGGGGGGAAACACAGAACAACC
>ML799135.1:38543-58440 GCA_009831015.1 Picea engelmannii | reverse complement strand
TAACAATATACTGTCAGTTGTCATGATTGTGTTACAGTTGATCTTGATGAGACAGGTGCACAGGACAGAGTTCAGAGACAGACGACAAGCTGGGTGGCCTATCCCGAGCTTGTTGATTGGTCAGTAACCTTTTGGGGACCAAAAGGTCTTTTAGTGGGGAGGTGTGATCCAGAATCAGATCCAAGAGCCTGACAGGGCTAAAAAAGGATAAAAAATGAAAGTGCTATGAATCCAACGAAAGCAATGTCATTGCATTAGTCTCTTCTTCCTGATTCTGGCCATATATTTACTTCGTCAAACGGGATCTGTATGCGAAATATATCGAATTCTTTTCGAAAACCCAAACAGGTAAAAAAAAATGGGTGACTGTATAGTCTGTATAGTCCGTACAGTGCCACGTGGCAGGCTAACTGTATAGGCCGTACATCCATACAACTAACGTGGAAGCTCCTGGAGAAGACACGTGGCAGGTGATAGGGAGTACTGAAGGTGATTTGGACCAGTCAGAGGGTGACACGTGTCACCATTGTAAGAATGACACATGGCATGAGCTCACGGTGGCAGGTACAGTGGCATGTTGGCATGGCAGTATGGTTGTTGACTGGGTAGACACCTTGGAAGACAATCGAATGAACCAGTGTTTGACAAGTGGCAGTTTTTGATTGGTAGTGGAGGTGCCACGTGGCCCAGTCATGGGCTTCCACGTGGCACCCTCTGGTTGGCTCTTCGATTTATGCAAAATTGGTTGGAGTCTACAGGAGTCGAACCCCAAACCTCCTCCGCGCTACAGACTGGCAGGACTGGGATAACTGCCCGCTCCACTGGTGGTACTTGATAGCTATATAGAAATTATTTTATTTGAGTTGAATTCAAAGATCAATCGGAGGCAGAAAGGGCTAGGGCTTAGCCCCAGCCCATGGATTTATCCCGCGGTTGTTTTACGCTCCCATATGCCCCTACCATAGGACCAAGTGACCGGGCGAGCGTGGGGGTCACGATAGAGGTCAGCCCTCAGATCTCAAGGGGATCCCACAAGACCAGGGGCTATCTCCTTCAAATGTGCACAGGAGGTCTATCATGTTTAATGGTCACATGAAATGCGTCGAAGACCAGGAGCTAGCGAGCATGGGAAGGGCCAGCGCATAGACCAAGGGGTTAGCGCTCGTCCACATGGCCCCATGTGACCCTGCCAAGGTGGCGCACACACAGTCTAAGGGGATAGGCCCTATTATTAAAACAAAAGTGGTTATTATTATATAGTTTGGATTTTCTAATTGATTTTATGCCTGTATTAATGGATTTTATCCATTTTTGGGAGATATTGGGCATTTTTGGAGCCCAAAATTTGGGAGGAAGTTGGGGATGGATAACCAACGTCAGATCTATAAAAAACAGGCCTATTTGAGGCCATGGAGGACATTCAGAGAAGAGTTATGCTGAAGGGAAGCCAAGACAAAGCCATTTTTATGCAGGGAATCTATTGAGGAGCATAAGCTTGTGGGCAATTTCTGGGAGCTCCGTACATCTGTTTTGCGTGCTGTTTTCTTTGTTGGGTTCTAGAGATCTGGAAGAACATGACCAGATTAGTCTTGTAGCCAATTGGCATTGATGCTATGTACTTTTGAGCTTTTGAACAGAAATAAAGAAGCCTCCTCCACATAGACAAAGGCCCGGAGACGTAGGCAACGTTGTGCCGAACTCCGTTATCAATTCTCTTGTTATGGTTTGTTGTTTATTACTTCATTTCAGATCTGCATATGTGTATATGGCTTTCATAATTCCTCTTATTTCCTCATTCTTTCATTAATCTTCTCAAATGGTTAATTAACACACGCAATTAAAAACTCAACCATAGTCATTAAAAGATCTTTACAGATCAAGTGGTATCAGAGCTAGTTGACATTTGGATTTGAGTTTTGCATGTTAACCAGGGAAAAGTTACAACGTGGTGAAGGCGAGCTTGTTGAAGAGAATCCATTAATTGTATTGAGAAAGAGAGCTTCTCACAGCGAGAAGATGGCATCAGAAGAAGGGCTTTCTCAGGATGAGAAAGATTTCCAGAAAACTTTCCTTGCTATGTCGGAGATGGTGAAAGTTTTGTATGAGGATTACTTGGAACGAAAGAGAACAGTTTTGGGTGAATCTTCAAAGGGAAAAATTTAAGAGGAAGAGGATCATCCTCAGATTCCTCCTTCACCTCCATCATCACCTCCTTCTTCTCCTTCTTCTTCAAGTTCAAGTTCTAAATCTAATGGAAAGAAAAATGTTCATAAGCATAAGAATGAAATGCCATTGTTAAAACTTGATGTTAAATTTGAGTTGCCCATATATGATGGTGAAGTAAATGCAAAGAAACTTGACAATTGGATTAGGCAGATGGAGGGATACTACAGTGTACAACAGATCAAAGATGAGGCCACACAAATCAAGTTGGCATCTTTGAGACTTGCAGGTACAACACTCATATGGTGGCAAAGCAAGTTGCAAAATGAAATGCAACAAGTGGGTAAGGTATTTACATCATGGAAGAGTTTCATTTCTACACTTAGGAAACAATTCTATCCTTTGTGTTACAAAGAAAAAGCATTAATTGAATGACAATCTTTAAAACTAAGAAAAGGACAAATAGTGCAAGAATACACCGATGGATTTTGAAAAATGGCATTAATATTAGATATCCCTTTACAAACACAAGAAAAGCTTATGAAGTATATAGGAGGTTTACCTGTGCATGTTAGAAACATTGTTTTCATGTTTGGACCCACTAACCTTGATGAGGTTTCTGTTCAAGCTACATATATTGAAGTAGGGAAAGAAGGTGTGTCAGGGGAATGATTGTCTTCAAGGAAAGAGGACAAGAGGAAAAGGCATGGAAAGAATGCAAATGCAGTGGAGAGGAAGGAAGGAAAGCCCTCTTGCAAGCATTGCAAGAAAGAGGGACATGATGAGGACAAATGTTGGCAATTGCATCTCGAGAAGAGGCCAAATTGGTTCAAGGAGAAGAAGGGAATGTAGCCAGTGGCAACGACAACAAAACCCACAGACTTGGGATTGGATTCAGGTGATGAATCAAAGATCTCATTGGTTGGTATGAAAGGTAAAATTGGTGAAGGCGTTGATTGTAGAAGCAACTTGTTTCATATAAGGGTAATCATGCAACACACTAAGATAGACACATTAATCGACAGTGGATCTCAATCTAATCTAATCTCAAAAGAATTGGTTAAGCAATTGGGATTAAAAACACAAACTCATCATAAGCCTTACACACTTAAATGGATAAGCAATCATCATCAAATTCACATAACAAAGTAGTGCACAATCAAATTTGCAATTTCATCTAATTATGTGGATGAAGTAACATGTGATGTAGTACCGTTAAGAGAATATGGAATGGTCTTTGGTAGTCCATATTTATATGATCGTAAGGCAATTTTATACAGAACAAAGAATCAATATCAATTCACCAAAGCAGGTCAATATTATGTGGTTCATGCTCATCATGTTAAAGCAAATAAAACACTTCAAATAATGGAAAAATTAAAGAAGGCAGTGCAAGAAAGAAACAAACCAATAATTGTTTCAAATGAAGTAATCGATCTTAAGAAAGAACAAGAAATTATTGTTGAATGGAAAATCAATCATAAGTTGCTTCAAGATAAGCTCATGTCGTGCAAATATTTCAAGTTTATCAGCTCATTTGCAGTCATCTTTTTGATGCTGTCATTAGTAATGTTTTCTACATGGATGATAGTGGCTTTAGTAAGATGTAACAGGGTTGAAATGGCTAACAATATACTGTCAGTTGTCATGATTGTGTTACAATTGATCTTGATGAGACAGGTGCACAGGACAAAGTTCAGAGACAGAGGACAAGCTGGGTGGCCTATCCCAAGCTTGTTGACCAGTTAGTAACCTTTTGGGGACCAAAAGGTCTTTTAGTGGGGAGGTGTGATCCAGAATTGGATCCAGGAGCCTGATAGGGCTCAAAAAGGCTAAAAAATGAAAGTGCTTGGAATCCGACGAAACCAACGGCATTGAGTCTGTCTCATATTCCTGATTTCGGCCATATATTTACTTCATCAAACGGGCTCCATATGTGAATGATATCACATTCTGTTCGAAAACCCAAACAGGCAAAACAAAATGGGTGACTGTACAGTCTGTACAGTGCCACGTGGTAGGTTGATTATACAGGCCGTACGGCCGTACAGTTGACATGGAATCCCCTAGAGAAGACAAGTGACAGATGATAGGGAGTATGGCAGGTGATTTGGACTAGTCAGAGGGTGACACATGTCACCACTGTAAGGGTGACACGTGGCACAAGCTCACGGTGGCAGGTACAGTGGCATGCTAGCATGGCAGTACGGTTGCTGACTGGGTAGACACCTTGGCAGACAGTTGGATGAACCAGTGTTTGACAAGTGATAGTTTTTGATTGGTAGTGGAGGTGCCACGTGGCCCAGTCATGGGCTGCCACATGGCACCCTCTAGTTGTCTCTCTGGTTTATGAAAAATTGGTTGGAGTCTACGGGAGTTGAACCCCAAACCTCCTCTGCGCTACAGACTGGCAAGACCGGGCTAACCGCCCGCTCCACTGGTGGTACTTGATAGCTATACAGAAATTATTTTATTTGAGTTGAAGGAAAAGATCAATCGGAGGCAGAAAGGGTTGGGGTTTATCCCCAGCCCATGGATTCAGCCCGCTATTGTTTACGCTCCCATATGCCCCTACCATAGAACCAAGTGACCGGGCGACCGTGGGGGTCACGATAGAGGTCAGCCCTCAGATCTCAGGGGGATCCCACAAGACTAGGGGCTATCTCCTTCAAAGGTGCGTTGGAGGTCTATCATGTTTAACGGTCACATGAAATGCACCGAAGACCAGGAGCTAGCGAGCATGGGAAGGGCCAACGCATAGCTCAAGGGGCTAGCGCTCGGCCACATGGCCCCATGTGACCCTACCAAGGAGGTGCGTGCACAGTCTAAGGGGATAGGCCCTATTATTAAAAAAAAAGTGGTTTTTATTATATAGTTTTTATTTTCTAATTGATTTTATGTCTGTATTAATGGATTTTATCCATTTTTGAGAGATATTTGGCATTTTTGGAGCCCAAATTTTGGGAGGAAGTTGGGGATGGATAACCAACTTTAGATCTATAAAAAAAAGGCCTGTTTGAGGCCATGGAGAATAGTCATAGCAGATTTATGTTGAAGGGAAGCCAAGCCAAAGCCATTTTTATGCAGGGAAGCTATTGAGGAGCGGACGCTTGTGAGCCATTTCTGGGAGCTCCGAACATCCATTTTCCGTGCCGTTTTCTTTGTTGGATTCTAGAGATATGGAAGAACATGACCAGATCATTCTTGTAGCCAATTGGCATTGATGCGATGTACTTTTGAGCTTTTGAACAGAAATAAAGAAGCCTCCCCCACAGAGACAAAGGCCCGGAGTTGTAGGCAACGTTGTGCCAAAATCCGTTATCAATTCTCTTGTTATGGTTTGTTGTTTATTACTTCATTTCAGATCTGCATATGTGTATATGGCTGTCATAATTCCTCTTATTTCCTCATTCTTTCATTAAGCTTCTCAAATGGTTAATTAACACACGCAATTAAAAACTCAACCATAGTCATTAAAATATCTTTACGGATCACTCTCTAACCCCCTTGCACGCCCAGTGTATATGCTCGGACACTACTACTCGTGCAAAGAATATAACACATACCCAACACACATAACCTATGCCCAGAAAGGAAGGACTTGTGATAGAGTTTCAGGTTCCAGGGAGGAATCTAAAGAGTCACTTCGACTCAGATATTGAATGATGTTATCCTGGGAGGTCACGCAGCCCCGAATCCTAAGGGAAGGGGGTAAGGTATTCACTAAATATGTACCAACATCATCAACTATACACCTCATGTATGTGTCAGCTCATCAACTACTTATCTCAACCATGTAGCCAATATGTACCTTAACCAAAATCCCTCATCAATTTCATCATCCAAATATGATAAGTAAATCTATAATAGACCTGGTGTATATGATCACATACCTACAAACCTTCCTTAACTTTCACAACAAGAGATTAGCATTTTCATCAAACTTTTCTTTAGTCTCACAAGACTAGTTTGGGATTAGTCAACAACCCTAACTTGAAATAATCATAAATATGTACCTGTAACGAATAAAGATCTAAAAATAGTACACAATGTTCTTCAGTTTTTTTTATGAAATCCCTCTAGGTGTAACTACTTGTAACCTCTTAGAAAAGGAATTATAGAAAAAATGGCATACCTTGCTGAATTCTAGATTATTCTAGAGAGAGACCTTGTAGAGCGTGCCTTGCACGTAATTATTTTTGAATGGATCTAAATATGTTAAAAAAAATACTACAGACTGTACTCTAACCAACAATTTTTGTCTTACTGAATTTGGATCTGTTATGAAGAAGTTATGACATTTTTACCCGAAACACTTATTTTAGACTAGTTTCAAGACTAGCCACAAACCCTATTTTTTGTGGAGTGTAACTCCAAAAATACAACAACCCACAAGATGAAATGTTTACCACTGATACTTGGATATGTTTCCTCAATGTCATATCAATTTCACGGTCTGAATCATTCTAGAAAAAACGTTATTGTGAAATTGGTGATATGACCTGTAAATAACACACCTTAGAAAGCATCATCAAAAGAATTTATCCTCCCTTGAATTCTGGCCTTATTTTCTTCACCTTCCCTCTAAAATTTAGTTTAGATATCCTTTGGTTACCTCACTCACCTATAGATATTCAATATGCTAAAGTGTGATATAAAATGAGAGAGCCTTGCCTCTTATTTATACTCTCCAAATATCTTCCTTAGAAGCATCTTCTAGGTCACTTAACCCATTTCTAGGTCACTTAACCCATTTCTAGGTCACTTAAACCATTTCTAGGTCACTTAATCTGTTTTCCTCATTTTTAGGGTTAACCACTTTCCATAATTAGAAAGTTCTTCATTACTTTATCATTTAAATATTCCTCCTTGACTTTGTCACCCCACTTTATCATTTAAATAATCTTCTTTGATTTTGTCACTTCACTTTATTATTTAAATAATCTTTCTTGACTTTGTCACTTTACTTTATCATTTAAATAATAATTTCTTCTTTGCAATATCTTTTACTTCTTTGACCTTTTGGGGCTTCAATCCAACATATGAGGGTCCTCCAACTTCATAAGGCCATAACTCTCAAACCGTGAGGAGTTATGTGACATTCCACATACCACCAGAAATGGAATGAAATTTAATATCCATCTAGAATATCCTTGCCTTCAAATATATCAAAACTCATACCATTATCCATCAAACAAACTTGGGTCCATTACCCAAACCTGGGTTCTCCAACTTCGTAAGGCCATAACTCTCAAACCGTGAGGAGTCATGTGACGTTCCACATACCACCAGAAATGGAATGACATGTACTATCCATATAGAATAGTCTTACCTTTAAATATATTAAAAATCATACCATTATACATGAAACAACCTTGGGTCCATTACCCAAACCTTTGTGCTACTAGAATTCACTACTGAACATTCTCCAAGGGTTGAAATCAATCACTAAGGGTTGACATAAATATACAATATCACTCTCCAATAGTTGACATCAATGACAACCAACAATCCATACCAACTATCCATCAACCTAAGCCAACTGTCTGACAATCTCCCCCTTTGGCATTGATGGAAACACCAACATTGATGGCAACACTTAGTCATGATAACATTCATGCTTATACTCTTTATCAATGTTTCTATCCCTCCCCCTTTGACATCAATGGAAAAGGGTATCTCCCTTTGGGGTTGCTCCCCCTGACTGAACTCTCCTTGGGGCCACTCCCCCTGTCTACGTGTCTTTGATTTTTATTTGTGTTTATAATCCTATGATTACTCTCTTTCCCTTCATATGAATAATATCTCCCATTTTGACAAAGGGTATCACTCTGAAGTCATAATGCTTATCCTTCCCTTGTGACAATCACTCCCCTTGGGAACATGCCTCGATGTTGTCTCTCCAAGAACTTACCTTTGCATCTAATAAATCTCTCCCCCTTTATCATATTTATGGTGCTTCCTCATGTACATATAAGACATATAAGGTAAGCATTCAAAATCATTGCTTTTGGAGTATAAATTACTCCTAGTCTCTGGCGAAGATACTCAAGGGATTCCCATGGAAACAGTTTTGTAAAGATGTATGCCAATTGTTCTTTTTTTCTCACATATTCAACTTTGATGTTCTTCTCTGTAACCTGTTCCCATAGAAAGTGATACTTGATTGGAATGTGCTTCATCTTGAAGTGCATGACTGGGTTTTTTGAGATACTGATGGTGCTTGTATTATCACAATATATTGGAATGGGCTCATCATACTCAACCTATATATCTTTCAAAGTTTTTTTCATCCATAGAACCTATGTACAACATGTTGCTGCTGCAATATACTATGCCTCGGTTGTAGATATGGATATTTATGATTGTTTCCTTCTTAGCCAAGATACTAAACACTCACCCAAGTAGAACGGTGTTTCACTGGTGCTTCGTCATTCATCAATGCAACCTGCCCAATCTGCATCTGTGTAGGAAATAAGTGATAGATCCTTTCCTTTTGGATACCATAATCCAAACACTTATGTTCGTTTGAGATATCTGAAAATCATCTTCACTGCTAATACATGTGATTCCTTTGTTGCTGCTTGAAATCATGCCACTTGTCCAACTACCTACATTACATCTGGTCTGTATGTTGTCACATATAGTAAGCTACCAATCATTGACCTGTATTTCCTCTAGTCTGTATACTTTGAATCATCATATTTTCTCAACTTGCAACTGGTTTGCATAGGAGTGGTAACTAGTTTGAAATCTTGCATTCCGAACCTCTTTAGCATTTCTCTGATATACTTAGTTTGAGAAATACAAATTCCTTGGCTTCTTTGACATATCTGAAGACCCAAAAAAAAGGATAGTTCTCCAAGTAATGACATTTCAAATTCATTCTGCATATCCTTTGCAAATTTATTGATGTAGAGGTTGTTGCCTGAGCTTCATTTCCATAGCTCATAGGGAGTTTTGTCATTTTTGTTTATGATCATTACTCTATTTTGAATGTGAACTAATGTATGCACTGCATGTGTCCAAAAAATATCTCTCAATTTGGAGTCATTAGCATTGTTCAAGCCATCTCTTGTGTAATTATCATCCATTATGATAATGTTCCTTTGTCTCTGAACCACTCTCTGAACCAATCTATGAATCCATGCTCTCATCCACTATCAAATATCTATCCAAACCTGCTAAGTGTTCTTACAAATCCATCTCTATCCATATTGTCCAAGACCCTACTTGCACAACTATCCATAATGCTAACCCATTTATCACTATACTATCATGAAGTCTTGATTAATCTATCAAATTGTACTTCTACTAATTGGTTGTTCTTTAGTATGTCACAGCTATTGCATAGACTCCCCCTATCTAATATTCATATTGCTTGGGAGTCTCTAAGCTGGATGGCTCAAAAAAATTCCTGCTCTGATGTGTATTCATCATCATATTCATTGGTAGATTCATCATCATCTTCACTGGTAGATTCATCATCATCTTCATTGGTAGATTCATTATCTCTTTGAGCTCTGACTTCTTTCTTTCTGTCTGTGGATTCATCTTTCACTACAATGCCTGAAAGTACAATCTCTTGAACTTGTTCCTTATTTACTTGTCCTTCTTTTCTTTCAGTTATTTTCCAAACCTTTTTGTATTTGACATCTTTATTTTTCTCTATAGAATTTTCGTCATCTCGTTTTATTGCCAATATTGTGATCTCTGGTACCTGGTCTTTTTTCACCTGCTCTTCCTACTTTCTTATCCATACTTTCTTATATCTGATATCATTATTCTCTTTCATGGATGTATTGATCATGATTCTACAATCACTGGGTATGTGTCCATAGTTATGACATTTGTAATACTCAATGTTACGTGTGACCACATAAGAACTTCTTGCTTGAACATTTCTTTTATAATCCCTACAATCTACAACCTTATGTCCAAAGTTAGTACAATAAAAACAATGACCATAAAATAAATTTCCATACCTGGGAGTGAATGATCTTATTTGTGGCATAGTCCTTCTGAATTTTTACCTTGACTGATCATAATCATGATTGAAGCTTCTTTGTGGATTGAACATGGATGTTCTTCTTGAAGATGTATCTTCAATAGTTTTCTTAGATTATTGTTGACCATGCTTCCTTCCTTTGAGTACTTCTGCATTACTCTTTATATTTTCTTCATTCTTTTTTTCTAGCAACCTAGAGTGCTTATATTCATTCTCTATAACTAATGTGGATGTTTTTGTCCCTTCAACATTCTTGTTGAGCTTGACGATTTTACTTCTCATTGTGACAACTTCTTCTTCAAGATTCTCAACCTCTTCTTCTTTCTTCATTATCTGAGACTTCATGACTTCTTCTGTTCTTTTCACTTCTTCAAGATGAATTTTTAATGTGATTATTTATTCTTCAAGTCCTTTCTCTTCTTTACCAAACTCTACCTCAAGCTGGTTTAGATCGTTAGTTATTTCCTTAATATGATCTATCAATATCTTCTCTCTCATTTATGCTTCTTCCTTCTGTGCTTCTATGTTGGTTTCCAAACACTTCTTTTATATTCAATATTTTCTTCGATCTTTTTGGCTTATTCTAGTTGAGTTCTTAAGTTATCAATGACTTGTTGGGCTTCTTTAAAAATGTGAACACTTTCCTTTTGTTTCATCAATTCTTTCATGAGTGAATTGTTTTCTTCTCTTAGTTCATCTAAAGAACTAATCAATTATTCTTCATAATTGTCTTCCTTTTCAATTAGTTTTCCTGTCTCATTTCCTCATGGCATTCTATTTCAAGATGTCCATGTTTTTCACAATTAAAACAAAACAACATACCTCTGGTGATTATGCACTCTTCATCTTCTGAATCTGCTTGACATGGTGAACATAATTCTTATTGATTTGTATCTGCATCTTCTTTGACATTTTTTGAATCTGTGATGGGTGAAGAATATATGTCATGTAACATATCCCAAAGTTCTTTTGTTGATGAACATTTACCAACCTTTTATTTTATCGGATTAGGTAATCCTTCCCATATGAAATCGATTGTTCTTTTGTTATTCTTCCTCAATTCCTTCTTGGCTGCAATCTTTGCCCTTTTTGAACTATCATATCCTGTAACAATTGATAGATAAATATAATGTCCCTATTCCTATAAAAATACTTTCATCCTTATGCTCCACATCTCATACTTAAAACCATTATGACCATTAAACATTGGTACTCCATTCTTGCAATAATCCATGATCTCCTTCCAGTGGTTAAATTGTTTCCTGAAGGAACTGGTTTTGATACCAATTGTTGGATTACTGAGAGGGGGGGTGAATCAGTAATAGAGAAATTTAATCCTTTTTAACCATATAATCCAAGTGTTATATCAATGTATCATTATCATCCAATAAATGCATAGTAAATAAGTAATAAATAAATGAAAAACGTAGTACACCAGTGTTTTACGTGGAAACCCAAAGCGAGAGAAAACCTAGAAATTTGTTTTCTTATATGTCTTGAAGAATTACATTCATTGGAGCACCAACTTCCCTTGTTTTCCAGCTGAAATTGGAAGGAGGTTCCAACCCCCTATTTTCTTAGGCTACAACCTAAGGGAAGATCCAACTCCCCAATTCTCTAGATACAACCATAAGGAGGCTACAACCCCCTATGTTCTCTATCTACAATCAAAAGGTGGCTACAACCACCTGTCCTTTCCCCGTCCAACCACCCTGACGTATAAGTAGAATGATGGAACCACTGTCACACTATCACTGTGAGATATAGTGTTGTAAACATGTACCAATCAACCTGTAATCAACCCATACCATAAATAAGTGCATCAACCATGCACCAACCTGTAAAAATCCTATACCATGAACAAGTGCATCAACCATACACCAAACCTGTACAAAACCTGTACCATGAACAAGTGCATCAACCATGCACCAAACCTATACAAATAACCTTTCACAACAACCTGTCCAAACAACCGATCACAACAACCTGTCTCATTAATCTTATCAACAAAATCATATCTACTCACCAAGATCAATCACTAAGAAAACTCTCAAATATGTGCACCGACCAACCATAACACAACAACTCATAATCATCACTAATATCAATATGTTCTTCTAATAATATACCAATACAAGTATGCTACATAATCCATAAACCATGTGTCAACAATACTACTAAGAAGTGTCTCCAACCATGTACCAAGTATGTAACAATCATGTATCAACTACTCATCAACTATGACTCATCAAGATGTACCAACATCATCAACTATGCACCTCATGTATGTGCCAACTCATCAACTACTTGTGTCAACCATGTACCCAACATGTACCTTAACCAAAAGCCCTCATCAATTTCATCATCCAAATATGATTTGTAACTTTGTAATAGACCTGGTGTATATGATCAAATACATGGAAACCTTCCTTAACTTTCACAACAAGAGACTAGCAGTTTCATCAAACTTTTTCTTAGTCTCACATGACTAGTTTGGGATTAGTCAACAACCCTAGCTTGAAATAATCATAACTATGTACTTGTAATGAATAAAGATCTGAAAATAGTATAGAATGTTCTTCAGTTTGTTTTATGTGATTCATCCAGGTGTCACTACTTGGAACCTCTCAGAAAAGGCGTTATAGCAAAAATGACATACCTTGTTGAATTATGGCTTATTCTAGAGAGTGACCTTGTAGAGCATGCCCCACACAGAATATTTGTTGAATGGATATGAAAATGTTACAAAAAATACTATAGATTGCACTCTAACCAAAAAAAATTGTCTTAATAAATCTGATTCTTTCATGAATAAGTTATGAAGTTTTTACCTGAAACATCTATTTTAGACTAGTTTCAGGACTAGCCACAAACCCTATTTTCCATGGAGTGTAACTCCAAAAATACAGTGACCCACAAGATGAAATTTTTACCACAGATACTTGGATATGTTTCCTCAATGTCTTATCAATTTCACGGTCTGAATCATTCTAGAAAAAAATGTTATTGTGAAAATGGTGAGATGACTAGTAAATAACATACCTTAGAAAGCATCATCAAAGTAATTTATCCTCCCTTGAATTCTAGACTTCTTTTCTTCACCTTCCCTCTAAAATTTGACTTAGATATCCTTTGGTTACCTCAATCACCTATAGATATTCAATATTCTCAAGTGTGATATAAAATGAGAGAGCCTTGCCTCTTATTTATACTCTCCAAATATCTTCCTTGGAAGCATCTTCTAGGTCACTTAACCCAGTTCTAGGTCACTTAACCTATTTCTAGGTCAATTAACCCATTTATACGTCACTTAACCTATTTTACTCATTTTTAGGGTTAACCACCTTCCATAATTAGAAAGTTCTCCATTACTTTATCATTTAAATATTCCTCCTTGACTTTGTCACCTCACTTTATCATTTAAATAATCTTCTTTGATTTTGTCACTTCACTTTATTATTTAAATAATCCTTCTTGACTTTGTCACTTTACTTTATCTTTTAAATAATAATTTCTTCTTTGCAATCTCTTTGACTTCTTTGACCTTTTGGGGCTTCAAGCCAACATATGAGGGTCCTCCAACTTCGTAAGGCCATAACTCTCAAACTGTAAGGAGTTATGTGATGTTCCACATACCACCAGAAATGACATGACATGTGATATCCATATAGAATAGTCTTGCCTTAAAATAT
This sequence comes from Picea engelmannii, assembly GCA_009831015.1. Classification (NCBI taxonomy): domain Eukaryota; kingdom Viridiplantae; phylum Streptophyta; class Pinopsida; order Pinales; family Pinaceae; genus Picea; species Picea engelmannii. The sequence continues at coordinate 44,577 of ML799135.1, read as the reverse complement.
ATCAAAACTCATACCATTATCCATCAAACAAACTTGGGTCCATTATCCAAACCTAGGTTCTCCAACTTCTTATGGCCATAACTCTCTAATCGTGAGGAGTTATGTGATGTTCCACATACCACCAGAAATGGAATGACATGTACTATCCATCTAGAATAGTATTACCTTAAAATATATTAAAACTCATATCATTATACATGAAATAACCTTGGGTCCATTACCCAAACCTTTGTGCTACTGTAATTCGCTACCGAACTTTCTCCAAGGGTTGACATCAATATACAATAACAGTCTCCAATATTTGAAATCAATGACAACCAACAATCCATACAAACCATCCATCAAACTAAGCCAACCGTCTGACAATTATTGGCCTTCATATCTGATGCAGACCCCCTTTCTCCCCCCGAGGTTCTACAAACTCTTGGTCAAGGCTCCTCAAATACTTTATCTAAATTAGCTCTTCGAGCCTCTAATATACCCTAGAATCGGTTTACATAGGCCCCCATTTGTTACCACGTAGCTTCAAATTACCCACACAACCGTTCTCTGGCACTTCTAGTAACATCGAGTGGTGAGCACTAGCTCCTCCGCTAAGCTCCTCTCTTCGTATGACCTCAAGTTGTGACTCAGGGACCAACCCTAAGGTGCTTCACAACTTTAGGATTTGTCTTTTTTGGAAACAACTTCAACCCTTTTCCTTGAACTCCAAAACACAAACTTACCCAACAAGATCTACGGTTCTCGTCTCTCCAACAGCCAACGGTTGTGATCTATTTTGAGACTTCAGGGTTCGAGAGTTCCAAACATATTAACACTCATTTTCCCCGAAGTAATCTATCACCGAAGTGATAGGGATGACACCACGTGTCCACACAATCAACAGCTAGGATTTAGCTTCTTACCTTTTTCCCAGATGCACACTTATGGATCCTGAGATCTGACGATTTGTGTCCCCCTCAAATCGATGGTCACAATCTACTTTGTTATTTCATGAATTCAAGAGTTTTGGCTCACTCTGCCCTCGCTTTTGACCAAAGTGCTTCTCCTTCGAAGTACGTAGATCTCCGCCACGTATTCTCCTAGATCCAATGGTCCAAATCTAATTCATCCTTCGCGACTTCATGAAGTTTTCTCTTGCTCCATAGAAGACTTCGAGAGTTCTTTCTCACAAACTCTCTGATTTGTTTCCATGTATCCTTGCTACAACTAATGACTGGGATTAATTCACGACTTGAGGACTTTGGCGATCCCCACTCTTCAAACACTTCAAAAACATTTTAACACTCGGAGTGTTGAAAGACTCCATGGCTAACCTCCATGCAACTCTCCTAGATATGACAATATATAGAGATCTTGCTTCCTCCTGAATGGATATTGATCATTAATTTGTGAAATCTTAAAGGGATCCTCCCTATTGAAGAATTCCCTCCCGCTACCTCTTATGAGCTTGTTCTTCCTTCAAACTCCTAACTCCTCAAAGAATTTTCTTCGACACTTAGTCGAAATTAACCCTATGCACGCCTTGCAATAGGTTTTCCTCCAAGACTTAACTTCTTTGTGGGTGACTGCACACACCTTGCAACAGTTCTTTACACTTTTATGAAAATACTCTTAAGTTACTCCTCCTGGGATTCTGAGTCAAAAGACTCTGTCAACTTACTCCTTGCAGACAATATGCACTCCTTGCATACAAAGTTCCAAGTTATCTCTCCTGAACATGTTCCTCCTCGACACTATGAACTTCTCAGAATGACTTCTTTGATACTTAGCCAAATATCGACCCTACGCACACCTTGCAACAAGCTTCCTTCAAATTAACTATTGATAGGGGACTGTTCACTCCTTGCAACACTTGTTATATAGCTCAATTGTTCCTCCTAAACAATATGACTCTGAGTGTGTTTCCGCCTATGCACACTTTCAATCTATCCCTCATGAACTTTCTGAATCAAAAAAGACTCTGTCCACGCACCCCTTGCAGACACTTATGCACTCCTTGGAAACAAAAATTTCACGTTATCTCTTCTGAGCTTCTAAGTCAAAATAGGCTCTGTCAACGCACACCTTGCGGACACTATGCACTCCTTGAACATGATCATAGAAGAGAAGAAATTGAAATTTATCTAATATCTCACAGATTCATATATTCAACCATGAAAATGCATTGATAACATAAGAACAAGTAATAACAAAGAATTGCAATTAACAGAAATACTACCATTTATTCATCCATATAGACACAATAACAACAACACCAAACATTTGGATCAGTGGTTAGACTCCTCAGAAAATTTCCTAAACTTTGATTTACCACCCCCGTTTATCCATCTGTTTGAGGGTGATATGTTAAACTAAAAGACAGTTCTATCCCCAAATTCTTCCACAATGTCCTCCAGAAATGACCAACAAATTTAGTGTCTTTGTCTAAGACAATACTCTTAGGTAACCCATGAAGTCTCACAACTTCCTTGAAAAACAAATTTGCAATGTGCATTGAATCATTAGTTTTCTAGCATGGGATAAAGTGTGCCATCTTTGAAAATATATCAACTGCCACAAATATGGAATCACTTCCTCTTTGTGTCCTTGGAATTCCCATCAAAAAATCCATGCTTATTGCATCCCAAGGCCTATCTGGAATAGGAAATGGTTGATACAATCCATTGTTTTGTTTCTTTCCTTTTTCATGCTAGAAAATCTTACATCTATCCACAAATTTCTTCACTTCTTCCTGTAGAATTCCTGCAGAAACCCCGATAGACCTAGAATTCTAGTTAAATTGAACACAAACAATTTGTTGATATTCAAGAGATGAGAGAAATTTTTTGCTCCATAAATCAGAGAATTATATTAATAAAATATGAATATACATGAGAAACCATCCTCAAAAAGAAGAGAGGAGGTGAATATATAGAATTTCTGACATAGCAATTCTAGTCAAAAAAAGCTAGAAATAGCTCAAATATGTGTCATAAGCTAAGGGAGACCACATAGTTCGACCAATACCACTAAAAATACATGTCACACACTCATTAATGTCCACAAGAGTTAAGTGATGCACATTATCTCACCTAAGCTCACTTAATTGACAAGAGAAGCAGTTCCAACTCAGTTAATTGACCCAAAATAACAGTTACTATTAATAGTAAAGGAATAAATCATTAATTAAGGAATAAATCTCTCACTCAAAGAGGAGGTGCGCATTCCCTAATAATATATGATTTTTTGCATGGGTGAGTTGGAACAAATCATGAATAAATCAATAAAATCAAGAATAAATCGAGAAAATCAAGAAAAATCAAGAAAATCAAGAACTGGGTGTTGCACCTCTTTCATCACCTTAGTGAGAAAAATGGAGGTGCTTGCAATCTTAGTTGGGTTTGCTAAGAAGGACAGTTGTAAATAAAAGGGTTAGAGAAAGAAATATAAAAGAACAACTAAGAATTAAACTAAGAAATAAAACAACAACTAAATTAATAAGCATAGGGACATAAGGACAAAAGAAACAATGAGACCCATGTCACCAATGATAAGGTTGATATTAGTGAAAGAAAACACCGAGAAGAAAGAGGACTATGAGTCCCTTCTTCCTCCAAGGGAGGGCTCTTGGACCCCCACAAATAAGCTCTTCTTACAACTTTGAAAATGAAAATGGTGAAAGAATTCTTTGCTAATCCACTCAAGGGGTGAGATGGATTTCCTAATGCAATGATGCTAGTATACTCTTGATAAGAATAGAGGATTCCTCAAGAGAATAGTGGCAGCATAACTTTGCTATGAATTCCTTGAAAAATGAAGTGCATCCATGGCCTTTTTATAACATTTCTTTGAGGTATTGTCCAACTAGTTTGTAGTGTGTAAAGAGGCTAATTAGGGCATGTTTAGGTCTTTGACCAGCCACCCAGTCAAATCCAGTCCAGATTTGAGTGTCAAATAAACTTCGAAGCTGAACTAGAAGTGGGTGGGAGGCTGACCACTCTCATAAATGTGTCATTTCTCAGGTGTGCGGATTTTTGTGACATCAGTCATGTATCGTGCGCATGTGCGCGATTTTTGTGTTTCTATTTTGCGCATGTGCACGCGAGACCTATTTATTCATAGCGCCCTTTAATTTTGTCACTAATTTTATAGTTTTTGACCTTTTGGAAATGATTTTGTGGTAATTTTGGTCCATGGGTGACCTCATAACTGTTTGATGATGTTGAATTCTTGTAACCATTTGCTGATGAATTTTCAGTAATAACAAATGCCCCCTGATGGATGAGGTTAGGAGCATACGTATAGCTGAAATCCATCAATGTTTATTCTAATGAGAGTGTTGTTGTAAGAGAGAGTGATAGTGGGGTTGTCAAGAGTTACCCATTGGAGGGAGAAGGGAACCTGTAGAACCTGACCTTCCATAAGGTGTGTAAAACTAAACTATGTACAAACGAGGTGGGCATGCCCCATGCTCGTCTCATGTAACTCAAAAAGGAATGAAGTGTTGATGTAGACAACTGCAGCTCCCTCGGGGTTGGTCATGATAAAGGCAGAAGACAATTCTGTGGAGGAACATATGTTGAATAGTAGGTAGTGATATCTATAAGAAGTATCACGGATTATGTAGGCATTGATAGCCTAGCCAAGTTCAGAGGTATTCGGCAAGTATAAGAAATAACTGCAATAGTCGCCAAGTAAGACCCACCGTAACATGAGAAAGTGTTGACGTCGAATTTTATGGGGGTCAACGATAGAAGGGAGAAATTGTGGTTCTCCCTATGTCATCCGAGAGATCTCATGAGAAAGTTAATGAGAGTCAAGATACTATCGCCCTTCTGGAAAACTGTGCTGATGTCGAAAAAAGGGGGACGCGACTCCCAGAAGAAAAGGGCTTCGTGAAATCTACTAGGTGATGTTAGGAATTGGAGGAGGTACATGGATGAAGTCAAGATGTAGGAAGACTCAATACTACCCTTGGTTGGGGGTATATGTGAGGTAAAAGTGGCTGCAACCATTCAATGAGGTTGAGTGTTAGGGGGAAAACAAGACAGGGGATAAGTTGTGCCAGAGGTGGGACAAAGTGAACAAACTCAGAGGGTAGAAGTAAGTGGCCTGTGTGATACTCTGAGTATATGGATGATTTCATCAAGGGTAGATGAGAAGTAGTGCCCCAACCAAGGGTGACATGGGTTGCTTTTTCCAAAAAGGGAAGAAGGTCGCTAAAGGTGACGATAAAAAAGTATGGAAATGTGGGAAATAATGGTGTTTGTACAATAAATAAAGAATAATTTGGGATGAGTGTACAAATACAGAAATGGGTGGCCCGATGTAATATGGTTGGCCCAGGCAGGGCGTAATTTTCTTGGAGAACTGGTGGAGGGTGGGGGACCCATGGGTGGGTTTTTGTATGAGGTAGGTGAAATGAAGGGAAATTTGCAAAGGGGCAAACTGATTGTGGATGAAATGGAGGGTCCATGATACTGCGGAGGTGCAGTAAAAAATATGTTAGAAAAACAGGACCGTGGAGCAATAAAATAAAACACAGAAGATACACAATACAAGAGAGACACAAATTTGCGTGGTTCACCCAGTGTGGGCTACGTCCACTAGAGAAATTGCCAGGTCCTTTCTTTATTATTATCCAGCAAAATGAAGGGATACAACCTACAGCAAAACCCACTGTAACTTCCTCTTCTTTCTCTCATAGTCTCCTCTCTCAAAATACAATACTTGCCAATGTACATAGACACAATACATTTCCCTCATAAAAGAGGGTTGCCTTCTAGGGAAAATAACCCTAACATAGTCTCTATCGTTAGATTTGTGACCTTATAATGAATGGTCCAGATTTACAATGAAATTACAATATACTTTTACAAGGCAATTTTTTCTTTGGGGGATGTTTCCCCTGAAGCCCCACTTTTCCCCAAACCCCCAGCCAGGGGGATAGCCCCCTCGGACCCCGCAGAGGGGGTACCCCCCCTCTACACTCCCTCGCGTGGAAGAGTGTACATACTTCTGGGGTGTAAATACTTCATGGGGTATAAACACA